>ONZH01006615.1:0-108311 GCA_900303285.1 Rhinella marina | reverse complement strand
GGACTGTATTCACAGTTGTCAGAGGGTAAAGGAGACTAACTAGGAACGTAGTGGAGATTACATTATATTTTGAGCTGCCAGAGGGGAAAGGAGATTGAGTAGGAACTTAGGCTGGATTCACATCATGTTTTTTTGCCATCCTTTAAATGTATATAAAAAACGTATACGATGACGGATGCCTGTGGCATCCATTCACCATACAGTTCGATTGTAAAAAAAAAAACAAAAAACAAAACATACTTTAACATATACATTTTTTTTACTGGACTGCAGGATACAAAAGAGTGGTGTGCTGAGTTTATATGCCTTTGTGTTCGGCATATGCGTCTAACGGAGACATAAAACGTGATGTGAACCCAGCCTTAGTGGGGATTACTGTATATTTAGAGCAGCCAGAGGGGAAAAGAGGATGACTAGGGAACGTACTAGAGGTTGTATGAAAGCTACCAGGGAGGAAAGGAGACCGACTAGGAAGTTTACTGGAGGCTATATTATAGCTACCAGAAGGAGAAGGAGACTGACTGGTGGTGATGTGGAGTGAAAGACTTATACAGTGCATGTCAGGGGTGTTGTGTGTTCTAGGCAGGAAATGGTTCCCGTGACATTGTACAGACCCCCCCCCCTCACCCCACCTACAAAGGTTAGCAGTGGTGCTGAGGGGGCAAAGAAAAGGATAAAAAAAATATATATGGGTGTAAACAGTGTAGTTTGCAGCTAATAGACTTCTTGATTTGGGGGATAACCCTTTTAGCCTTGTTATAATATTTTTTTTTCAGCTGCCCAAAATAGTTTCTTTCTGGCTCCTCATGTTGAAGATAGCCACCTGTCACGCGTTTTAAGCCTTATATTCCGTAAGCAACATCAGCCCCTCTCCTTCTCCTGCGGATGTCAGGACGTCAGCGTGGATAAATCAGAGCAGAGAGGCTGTGGACCCGCGCAGCTGTGCCCTCGCTTCCTTAATGACTTCTCCTTCCCAATTATAGTCAGGATAATACATTGACCGGGAGGTATGAAATCTAGAAATTCTGCGTTAGAGCCACCATCGCAGGGACACATGTGGAGCACGGAGAAGCAGAACATCTTATTTAAGATGTAACTCAAATTTCCTGCCTTCCAAATTGTCACCTCGAATCAAGTCATACGAGCTCCTAACCGGGGAGAGGTAGTGAACATAATAATATACGCTGCAGATGGGGTTCGCATAGTGGAGAATCCTTTTAACCACCTTACCGTTTTGCCCAAGTCCAGCTCGGGCAAAAAGTGGATGGGGGGGGCTGCTTTAGATGCTTACATCTTCTGAATGGTAACAGCTAGAAACATGCAATTGGTCGTGTCTGAAAACTGGCATTTAAAGTCCAAGCAACAGAGGAGAAATCACTGTTAGAAATCAAGTCGGGAATAATCGCAGGTAAAACCTGTTTTTACTTTCACTTTCAGCTGCATTCACAGCATCCCGATTTCTATCAGTGATATCTTCCCCTGTACTGAATATATTGATGTCATTCTGGCATTGTCTGAAAGCTTGGAATGTCAGCTTTCAAACAATACATAGCTCAGTACCAAACCAGAGATATGAGCAGCTCCCTCCCCTTCAGTCTGGAGGAGAATGAGGGAGCAGTTGCAGAGTTGCTGGGGGAGAGAAAAATCGTAAAAATATATGTAAATGTGGCATTATCATCAATGCATGGACCCACATAATAAAATGATGTTATTTTTACCACACAGTGAACACTGTTAAAAAGAAATTCCACAAAAATAATGTAAAAATTGCAGTTTTTTTTTAATCTTTCCCCCTAAAAAAGAAAATAATAAAAGTTATTTAATACACTATTTATACCCCAAAATGGTTACTAAAAAAATCTACAAGTAATCCAGCAAATAATAAAAAAAAAACTTTTAGAAGAAAAAAATGTAAAAGTTATGACTGCTAGAACACAAAGGGGGAAAATATAAAATATTATTGGTCCTTAAGGCTAAAATTAATGATGTCACGAAGGGGTTAAAAAATGTAATAATGTCCCTGAGTTGTGCACCAACAAGATTTACTGCAGGCTAGTGTTGAGCGAGCAGCTCTGTGCTCGTATGCTCGGGTGCTCTGGCCGAGCACTAGGGGTTGCTCGAGTGGTCGGCCGAGCACCCAAGCATAATGTTAGTCAATGGGCCTAAACCAGGCACCCCCCCGCTCGGAAGAGGGGAGGGTGTCTGGTTAAATAGAAAAAGGACAGAATCGCGACTTCTCCTCTTTTACTCCTTTCACTCGTAAAAGTATGCTAATTAACTGAATTTGTACGCATTAGCGCACAATGCCGTTACGCATTAGTATACAAATTCGTAAACGCATTAGCGTACAAATCAACATTACAGTGCGGGGAAGAGACCTTGAGCATTGCGCTCGAGTACTGGCTGCTTTCTTCCTAGCAACAGCGCCAACAGGTGTCCACAGGCTGTGTCAGGTATTGCAGCAAGGGCTTGTTCACACGTCAGTTATTTGATCAGTTATTTCCATCAGTTATTGTGAGCCAAAACCAGGTGCGGGTGAAAAACACAGAACAGGTACAATCTTTTCAATTACACTTGATCTCTGTGGAGGCTTCACTCCTTGTTTTGGCTCACAATAACTGATGGAAATAACTGATCAAATAACTGATGTGTGAACAAGCTCTAAGCTGCATACCAGCCACAACAGTGGAAAATTTGGCACTGTTTTTGCAGGAAAGCAGCTTTGCTTTTCTAAGGCCTCATGCTCACGACTATGCATGGTCCGCAGTGCATAGGCACCAACCATGTGCCTGCCGTCTGAGGGCGCGGACCCATTCACAGTGAATGGGGACCGCAATATGTATCCGGTGGTCCACACCGCAAAAAATTAGTGCATGCACTATTTTTTGTGGTGCAGAGACTAAGACAGAGAACCCACTGAAGTACTCCGCAGTGCCTCCATTCTGCACCGCACTGTATCATCTGGACTGCAGACCCATTCAAGTTAATGGGTTCGCATCCGTGATACGGCCGGTGCCCATATATTGCAGACCTGCTTTTTGCGTGCCACAGTACAAGCAGGGACCTCCTACGGTCATGTGCATGAGGCCTAATCCTGTACAAGTAGAAGAATTATGCAAAAATACAAAGTGGCTCACCAGTCACAGAGGATGGAATGGAGGTGCTACTGTACACCGGCTCTCCCTTAGCGGTGAGTGGATTAAGAAGAAGAATAAAATAAAATAAAATGTGACGAGCACACCCCTCACTTGGACTGCCAAAAAATATCAGTGTTAAATAATTATATAAAATGTAAGTATTTATTTGTTTATATAGCGCTAGAGGATCTTCAATAAAGATAAGAGCAACTATATATATGCAAAAGAATTAAAAGATAAAAGATAAAATAGTCAAAAAAAAATATATAATCAGATAATAATCAAAAAATATAATCAGATAATAATCAAAAAATGTCAAAAAAAGATCAGAAAAAAATATAATAATAATAATATAATAATAGTCAATGTAACAATGTCCAGGTCCGTAGGAGTGGTAATTAATCACTCAATAGTCATTCTGTTTCCAGCGTGTCCTATAATGGTTATTTAGACCAAAGAGATATCTCTAAAATGTCTTGTATGTGGTATTTGAGAGAACAAAATATTATAAGCATAAAAGAACTTAAATACAAATGCTTATAATATTTTGTTCTCTCAAATACCACATACAAGACATTTTAGAGATATCTCTTTGGTCTAAATAACCATTATAGGACACGCTGGAAACAGAATGACTATTGAGTGATTAATTACCACTCCTACGGACCTGGACATTGTTACATTGACTATTATTATATTATTATTATTATATTTTTTTCTGATCTTTTTTTGACATTTTTTGATTATTATCTGATTATATATTTTTTTTTTGACTATTTTATCTTTTATCTTTTAATTCTTTTGCATATATATAGTTGCTCTTATCTTTATTGAAGATCCTCTAGCGCTATATAAACAAATAAATACTTACATTTTATATAATTATTTAACACTGATATTTTTTGGCAGTCCAAGTGAGGGGTGTGCTCGTCACATTTTATTTTATTTTATTCTTCTTCTTAATCCTGTACAACCTTTAAGGTTTGCTATGACAGTAGACTGTAGATTACACCGCCATGTAGAAAACTTTACTACAATCATTAGATAGGAGCAAGTCTGCGATATACTGTAGATATAATAATGAAATATTACAGTGCCACTGACACAATCATTTCTATTGCACTTATATATAGGGCCCTCGTTCTGCTTAATCAGTGTCAGGGTTTTATTGGTTTCTATATATTAGTGTCTTGGTTTCACATGTTTATATCTGGTCTGCAGCAGATACAAAGCACCACTGATGGGGTCCTGGAAACATGGAGGAGATGTCACAGCGCAGTATGTAGGCGGTGGATTCGCAGTAGTCAGGGCTGGCGTATGTCACCATTTATAGATGTATATACGGTAATTACTTTTACATCTTAATGAGAAATGTACAGAAACACAAACATAGAAATCTGGTAGTCATAGAGGAGACGGCGGAAAAATTCACATCCCTAATAAAAGTTATATTATTAATACATTAGTATAGTACAATAGGTTAGTATAGTATTAGCACGTTTGGTGCACCTAAGTATAGGATAAAGTATACTAGTATATACAGTAAGTATTGTATAGTATTAATGCATTAGTATAGTATGAAGTATAATAGTATATACAGTAATATAGTATAGTATTAGTGCATTAGTATAGTATAAAGTATATTACTATAGCAGTATAATAGTGTACTGTAGGGTATAATTAGTATAGTATAAAGTATAATAGTATATACAGTAAGTATTGTATAATATTAATGAATTAGTATAGTATAAAGTATAATAGTATATACAGTAATATAGT
Source organism: Rhinella marina (assembly GCA_900303285.1). NCBI lineage: Eukaryota > Metazoa > Chordata > Amphibia > Anura > Bufonidae > Rhinella > Rhinella marina. Next base: position 103,395 of record ONZH01006615.1, on the reverse strand, counting down.
ATAGTATTAGTGCATTAGTATAGTATAAAGTATATTACTATAGTAGTATAATAGTATACTGTAGGGTACATTAGTATAGTATACAGTATAATAGTATAGTATAATAGTATATAGTGTACGTATAGTATAGTGTAGTGTAGTATAGTATTAGTGCATCAGTATAGTAAAACCTATACTAATAGTATATTAGCTTAGTAGGATATTACTATAGTATAGCATTAGTATATTAGTTTGGTATACAGTATAATAGCATATACTGTAAGTATAGTATTAGTGCATCGGTATAGTATAAGGTATACTAATAGTATATTAGTATAGTAGTATGATAGTATAGTATTAATACATTAGTATAGTGTACAGTATAATAGTATATAGTGTAAGTATAGTATTAATACATTAGTATAGTATACAGTATAATAGTATATAGTGTAAGTATAGTATAGTATTAATACATTAGTATAGTATACAGTATAATAGCATATAGTGTAAGTATAGTATTGGTGCATTAGTATAGAATAAAGTATAGTGATAGTATATTACTATAGTAGTATAATAGTATACAGTAGGGTACATTAGTATAGTATACAGTATAATAGTATATAGTGTAAGTATAGTATTAGTGCATCAGCACAGTATAGAGTACACTAGTAGAAAATTAGTATAGTATGATAGTATAGTATTAATACATTAGTATAGTATACAGTATAATAGTATATAGTGTAAGTATAGTATAGTATTAATACATTAGTATAGTATACAGTATAATAGCATATAGTGTAAGTATAGTATTGGTGCATTAGTATAGAATAAAGTATAGTGATAGTATATTACTATAGTAGTATAATAGTATACAGTAGGGTACATTAGTATAGTATACAGTATAATAGTATATAGTGTAAGTATAGTATTAGTGCATCAGCACAGTATAAAGTACACTAGTAGAAAATTAGTATAGTATGATAGTATAGTATTAATACATTAGTATGGTATACAGTATAATAACATATACTAATTATGGGACCTCAGTATAATATACAGTATAATATATTATATATATAATATATATAGTATATACAGTAAATATAGTATTATTGCATTAGTATAATATAAAGTATGTTAATTGTATATTAGCAAAGTAGCATATTGGTATAGTATACGGTGTAATTGTATATACTGTAAGTGTAGTATTAGTGCATTAGTATAGGATATAGTATAATAATAGTATATTAGTACACATAGAATATAAGTAGCAGTATTCTATTTGTATAATCTGCTGATCAGCTCTCTTCTAGAAGGATGAAAGCGACCAAAAATAAGATAAGCAAAGAAAGTGTGGATCAGCGCACCCAGTCCTCCAGGTGTGCAGCCCATTGAAAAAATGCCTATTTGTATCCGCAAAACGGACAAAAATAGCATGTTATAAAATTTTTGGCTTGGCCGCACGGACATGGACATGGCCGCACAGGTGACATCTGTGTGATGTCTGCATTTTTTTGTGGCCCCATAGAAATTAATGAGTCTACCTGCCATCTGCAGATCGTACGTGGGCCAAAAATACAGTCATTTGAAGGCATCCTTAGGGCTCATGCACACGAACGTATTTTCTTTCCGCGTCCGTTCCGTTTTTGTTTTTGCAGCCCGTATGCGGAACCATTCATTTTAATAGGTCCGCAAAAAAAAAAAAAAACGTTTCCGTATGTCCGTATTTCCGTTCCGCAAAAAAATAGAACATGTCCTATTATTGTCCTTATTACGGAGAAGGATAGGACTGTTCTTTTAGGGGCCAACTGCTCCGTTCCGCAAAATACGAAATGCACACGGATGTCATCTGTATTTTTTGCGTATACATTTTTTGTGGACCGCAAAATACATACGGTTGTGTGCATGAGGCCTTAGAGTGAGAAAAATTCTCTTGGTGCACAGACCAACAGGGTTTGCTCCTAAGTACAGAGTCAGGCCGAAGGCGGAAAGCATCCAGCACCGGGGAATAAAATCCAATAATTCTATTATTATTCATTTACACATAATTTGTATTTATTTATTGTTAATACATTTTTAATACATGTCTTGAGGCTGCAGCCCAGGACCAGATTCCTGGAGAGTCATCTCATTTAATCCTGTCAATCAAGAAGGAGAGGGAAGGGCTGTCAGAGAAAGCAGGAGGAGCAAGGGTGCACAGAGTGGTTTGGGCCCGCCCTCAGTGCACTTAATTGCTAATTTGCATATGGATTAAAAGTCGTTTTTCTCCAGAATAAAGCAATGGATCGCTAAGTGAAAGGTCTCATTACATTCAGTGGAACTAGTCCTACAAGACATTGTGCCTGGATTACCTGTGACAGATTCTGATGCTCCCCTTTCTAGTCACCAGCCCCGGAGCTGATGCGTGGCACATGATGCCCTTTGCATTTCTGTGCCATACCCTGCCCTTCAGCTCCTACTGTAGACATAAGACATGTATGAGTTTTGCAGACCGTTCCTTTAAGAATCTTCAGCGTTGATAAGAGTGACTTGTGACTCCAGATTGCCGTATCTCATGTCCTGCTCTGAAGGAGTAAATATAGCCCAGAATTCGTGTCACATTTGGGGCTATTTATGGCCGGCTCTGCGCTGCCTTCTCTGTTGCTATTTTGTATTTCCAACATAATTATGATATGGTATGAGGACGGTGGAAGGAGTCGCTCGGAGTGATGGGAAGGAATGACTTATGGAGGACGGGAATAGAAAGCAATTCCAGTTAAATATTCATTTCTTATTTTAGGGCTGCATTAAGTAAGAAATAAAAGCTGCTGGTTGTGGAGTGAGCGCCGCGGCCCCGGGGCTGGATCTTGTTATATGTAGATTACAGGCAAAACCAAGAGAATATTTTTAGGACCCTAGAACAGCGGAGCCAACAGAGGCAGAAGCTGGGGCTGAAATACTGTCTTTTGGAAACTTTCCTCTTTCTTACCAGTCGTTGAGTTTCACCTTGAGACTGCAGATAGGAGGAGATGGCCGACTCTGCTCTTCTCCTTCCACCCCTCACTAGATATGCTCAGAGCTACCCAACCCCCTTTAAATCATGAGGCAGGACAACAACAAAATACTCTTAAACCTCTCCTTTATTGGGCGGTGATCGGCCACAGCAGATATCAAAAACGTTAAAACTGTAACTTTCTCGGCACAACTGAACACCGTATCCAAGTAGCGGAGCGCTATGCCAACCGCCGTCCTCCACAGCGCGCACCTCCGCCATCCGCCTCCATCTTTAATTCTCCATTACCGCCTGCTGTGACTTGAAACGAACACCCAGAGAACCTGGAACAGAAACACCGTCAGGAAATAAACGACTCCATCTAAAACGTACCCCAACAGGGGCGGGACAAACCCCGCTTCCTTTCCAAGAGGAAGAGAGGGGGTGGAGACCGGGCCTTAATAACCCCAGGGAGGAGCCCAGAACCGGCGGGAACAACGGGGGGGAGGGCGGGAATCTATCCCTCCTACAAAACTCTCCCCTCCAAGTCCAGTTAACCCCTTGCACCCGCGGCAAATCCTATTCTCCCCTGCTAAAAAGCAAGAAGGGGCAAAAAGGGGGTGGAAGGCCCTCCTTTCACCCGGCCATACCCAAAGAAGGGGCAAGGGGGCATCCGCAGTCCCTGTGCCCCCTCTCTATGCCATCGGGGGCCCATCCAGACTGCAGATAGGAGGAGATGGCCGACTCTGCTCTTCTCCTTCCACCCCTCACTAGATATGCTTAGAGCTACCCAACCCCCCTTTAAATCATGAGGCAGGACAACAACAAAATACTCTTAAACCTCTCCTTTATTGGGCGGTGATCGGCCACAGCAGATATCAAAAACGTTAAAACTGTAACTTTATCGGCACAACTGAACACCGTATCCAAGTAGCGGAGCGCTATGCCAACCGCCGTCCTCCACAGCGGGCACCTCCGCCATCCGCCTCCATCTTTAATTCTCCATTACCGCCACGGAGGAGACCCGCCCTCACACGGGGCTCCGACCACCACCCAACAAACAGAGGGCCTGCTCTATCCCGTCCTGGATGCCCGACAAGAAAATATCTAACCCAATTTCCGTCAAGTGCACCCCGTCAGGCCTCAAGAGTGAACGATTATCCCCTTCCAGCTGGCGATGCCTGACCACAACTCCACCCCGAAATACGCGCATTCACAGTGCGCCTGCCTTTTTCCACAGACCCTGCCTCCCGAGCCCCCAACCAAAACAAACGGAGAACAATCTCCGACCAGACTAAAATGACCTCGGAGAAAAAAGCAGCAAAGCGCTCCATATCGGACCGCATCAATGTCAGCAACTCCGCCACGCTCGAGGAGCCCAGGTCGTTTCCCCCGGCGTGGATCACCAAAACCACCGGACCATGGGAACGTCGTCCAATGTCGACCACTTCTGGCAGCAACTGCGACCAGCGAAGCCCTCTTATGCCGCGCCAGAAGACCTCCACTCCATGGAAACCCAGCGTCCGGCCGCCCGGCCTGCACTCCGCTCTCTGAGCTGCCCAAAACACGTACGAGTGCCCGAGCACCCACACCGTCGGGCGGATCACACCTAGGAAGAAACAAAACAGTAAGCAACAAGAGAATACAACAAATTTTTTTTTTTTTTTAAAAAAAACCTCACAGCAGCAACTCCGGCCTAATGTACCGTGCGAAACAACCAGAACGCCATCTCCCTATCCTCTGCACCTCGGCGTCCGGGAGACCCGCCCTGGCAGCCTCCGTCGCCGCCCCTATTCTAAATGAATGAGTCCCAAATTCACCAGGAGGGGTCCCCACACAGATCAAACAGGCCCGAAATACCGACAGAAACTGGAACTTCGTAAGCGGAGACCCGTCCTGGTGAGCAAGGAAATGCGAACCACGAACCCGGAGGGAAGAGTACTCAGTCACCAACTGGACCGGGCAAACCGGGCCCGAAACCCGGAGCAAGGGGATCCACACCCCGCGCCCGTACTGATCCGTTTTTGAACGCCTAATACAGATAAGCGCCAGTGGCTAAACAAATATCCTCAAACAATAAACCCCCGGAATGCGTCCGCGAAGCCGGGACCAACTCGCCGATACGCAATGCGCCAAAAAAAAGCGAGGCTAAAAGCAGCCGCAAATAGCGCCGCCTCATACTTCGACCGGCACACACGCGTGCACGGCGAAATGAGGTCACCCAACAGCTTAAACGAAATCGGACGCCTCTTGTCCACCCGAACCCCTTCTTTCCTCCAACCCTTCAAAGCCTGGCGAATCAAAAAATGCTTAGTGACATCAGGCCAGCTAAACATGTGAAAATAAAAGGCCACGCCTGATAAACGACGCTGCGCAACTGCCGCCGAGCAACCCGCATCCCGCAGCTGCAGAAGGAACTCCACAGTAACTTCCAATCTGGCCGAACACAAACTGGCCACGTCTCTGGAACCCACCAGCGCCAGCCAGCCCGCCCCACGCCTTACCGTGCGATCTCCACGTAGCCGACCGAAGCCCCGACCAAGGCCATCAATTGCGGTCCACTACCTCCCACAGGTACGCCGGGCAATCCTGGCCAACCGGGTCCGCCTCCGGGTGAAGGGTACGAAAAACCTGCCAATTACAACGAGATAAAGCATCAGCCATAGCATTCTCAACTCCCGGAACATGCCGGGACCGGAAAAATATATTATGCTCCAAACATCTCAGAACCAGATGCCGGAGCAAGGCCAAAACCGGAAGAGACGCAGAAGACAGACTATTAACTCCATGCACCACCGACAGATTGTCCGTCCAAAAGCAGACTCGGCTGTTAGACAACCTGGACCCCCATAGTTCAACAGCCACCACAATCGGAAAGAGCTCAAGCAACATTAAATTACGGCAAAGGCCCGAGGAAACCCAGGAGGGGGGCCAGGGAGAATAACACCAGTGCTTACCGAAAACAACCCCAAAACCACAGGAACCGGAAGCATCAGAAAACAACTCGACATCCCCGTTGGACCGCTCTGGGGCCATGTAACACGTATGGCCGTTGTAAGAGAGAAGAAACTCACGCCAAACCAACAGGTCCAACTTCAAAGACTTAGTAACCCTAATACGGTGAGAAGGAACTGAAACACCCTTAGTGGCCAGCGACAGCCGTCGCGAAAAAACCCTGCCCATGGGCATGACGCGGCAAGCAAAGCAGAGCAAACCCAACAGGGACTGAAACTGGTGAAGGGAAGCCTTCCTAACTGCCAAGAAACCATCAATCAGATGTAGGAGTCGCTGCAGCTTGTCCGCCGGCAGACGAAAAACCATTGCCACCGAATCAATCTCAATACCAGAAACGACAAACCAGGTGACTGGACCTTCCGTCTTTTCGTCCGAAACCGGAACACCAAAACGGGACATAAGAGCCAAAAAGGTGTCCAAAAGCCTCTGACACTCCTGAGCCGACTGAGCCACAAACAAAAAATCATCTAAATAATGAATGACGGAACTGGAACCAGATTCGAACCGAACCACCCACTCCAAAAAGGAACCAAACAATTCAAAGTAATGACATGAAATAGAACACCCATGGGCAGGCAGGTATCAAAATAATAACCCCTGTCCACAAAACAGCCCAACAGGTGGAAACAATCGGGGTGGACCGGGAGAAGCCTAAACGCCGACTCAATGTCAGATTTAGCCAGGAGGGCGCCCCGACCCGCCCCACCAACCAGGCGAACCGCCTGGTCAAAGGACACATACGAAACCGAAGCGTCCTCCTGGGAAATCGCGTCATTCACTGACGAAACCTTGGGGTGAGAGAGGTGATGAATCAATCGAAACTTGCCCGGCTCCCTCTTGGGAACCACGCCCAATGGAGAAACCCGCAAATTCGGAAAAGGAACGTCAGTGAAAGGGCCCATAATCCTACCCAAAGCAACCTCCTTCGCAATTTTGTCCCGAAGGACCTCAGGAAATTCCCTAGCCGACTTCAAATTACCCGCAAAAACAGGGGACCTACTCAGCACAAAAGGGATGAAAAACCCCACCGAAAAACCCTCGCGCAACAGGCTAGCCGCCGCCTTATTGGGGTACCTGTCGAGCCACGGCCCCATCTCTTCCACGCTCACCGGTGTCCTTGGGATCACCCTGACCGGAAGACTTTGGCGGCTTACCTCCGGGAGAACGGGAACAACGGGTGGCAGTGTGCGGAGCCCCGCAGATGGAGCACTCGTGCTTGTATTTGCAGAGGGCAGCAAATTTGCAATAGGCCTCGTTAAATAACCAGCATGCCCCGGGCCGTCAGACGGCCACTGGTCCCTGCGCAGGCTGATTGCCGGGGCCAGCGGCCGTGCCGAGAAAGGGCTGCGGCCGAGGAGCCGTCATAAGCCTCAACCAGACATCCGTTGCCTTGACCCCCCACCCAATACTAGGCTGCAAAGCTAAACGTCTACGGAAATCCTCGTCATAGCGCCACCATGCACTGCCGCCATGAGCCTTATACGCATTGTAAATAATATCCTGATATATAAAAAGCTCAGAGCAGCGGTCAGGGTGGCGCTGGCCCATGATACACCCCAACACAGTAAAAGCCTGCAGCCAGTTGTTCATCGTCTTAGCAACCTTAGGCCTCCTTTCGTAGGGCTTGTCCGAAGGATAACGGCGCTCCTTATCCACAGTGTGCTGATCCACAGACACCAGTGACCAAATGTCAATATACTGGTTGGACCAGATTTTTTCCCTTGTCGGTTCATCAACGTGCGAACCCAAAGGACTAACACCGCAGAAGAGAGCGTCCTTATGAACCCCGGCCAAGACGACCGGAGGCCTAGAGGCCCCCGTAGACGCAACCGGGACCGTCTGCGGCGAAGTGGACTGCAAACGATCCACCAACGCCCGAAGGGTCACCAGCACATCCTGCCCACCCGATCCAGCCCCCCACATATGGGCACTCACCCGCAGCCACAGGAACCGGAGAAGGCGGGATCACAGCCGCAGGAACAGCCGACGACGTCGCAGGCACCGGCACCAAACTGGCGGCCCTGGATGGACCGGGGACCATACTCCCGCCACTCTGGACCACAGGCTCCCCCGGCGCGCTGGACGATCTATCGGACGAGGATGGGGAGCGCCACCTGGAGGACCTGGAACGCCGGCTCCTACCGGACTCCCTGGAATGGCGTCGGGAATGTCGTCGCCTAGCCCGACGACGGGAACGCCTCCTGTAGTCTGAGGATGAGGAAGACTCAGAACGCCGCCGGCGACGGCGCGAGCCCTCAGAGGGAGGGCCCATAGCCACTACAGGTGCAGAAGAAGGAGGGGGGGCTATGTCAGCCGGGGGAACACCAGGCTGGACAACAATAGGGGCAGGGGAAGGGGGGAGAATCACCCCAGCAGACTCCCCACCAGCACTGGGGGGCCAACCCAGCCGAGGACACAACCCCCGGCACAACCCCTTGTGAAGGAGGGGGGGCATCACTAGAAACGGAGCTGGCCTGAGCTCCCATGACTAACCCTGCAGAGGACACTGGTCTTCCCGCGCTACTGAGCTGCGCGCCAGGAAGCCGGTGCCCGGGAGGAAGGGGAGGAGCCAACCCAGGGCCTACAGCAGGAGAAACCACGCCGGGCTCCCTATGTGAAGATGGGGCCGGCGGACTATGGCCCAGCCGTGCGGGGGGACGCGACCGCCGACCCGACCGTCTACCCCCCGCACTCCAATCAGAACTCTCCTCCCCCCGCTGGCCTTGAACGCCGGAGGACCGCGCGAACGCAGGGGGAGAGGAGGAAGGCACGGAGGCCACGCTCTCCAAGAAGGAGCATAGCCACCCCACACCTTCCGCAGCACAACACTCCCGGAGCGCCGCACAGAGGGCCGCCTCGGAGGACATTCATGGCGCAGGTAAGCTCCACAAACCCCGCTTCCTTTCCAAGAGGAAGAGAGGGGGTGGAGACCGGGCCTTAATAACCCCAGGGAGGAGCCCAGAACCGGCGGGAACAACGGGGGGAGGGACGGGAATCTATCCCTCCTACAAAACCCTCCCCTCCAAGTCCAGTTAACCCCTTGCACCCGCGGCAAATCCTATTCTCCCCTGCTAAAAAGCAAGAAGGGGCAAAAAGGGGGTGGAAGGCCCTCCTTTCACCCGGCCATACCCAAAGAAGGGGCAAGGGGGCATCTGCAGTCCCTGTGCCCCCTCTCTATGCCATCGGGGGCCCATCCAACTCGTCTAGTCTGCACGGGGACAGGTGCAGGATTTTTGAAGGGGGGATGTTCAAGCATGTGGTATCCAGAAGAAAGGGGGGAGGGGGGCATCTCTGCTTTCTACTTTCATGGGGCATTCTCTGCCTGTCACTCTTCATGGGGGTAGTCTCTTTCTGAAAATGTTCATGAGGGCAGTCTATCCCTGAAATAGTTCATGGGACACTCTCTTTATAACAATGTATGTGTGGGCAGTCTCTGTCTTATATCATTCATGTGGTTAGTCTCTGTCCGACGCTGTTCCAGGGGGTAGTCTCTTTCTGATACTGTTCAAGAGAGCTGTCTCTCCCTGAAACAGTTCATGGGGCAGTCTCTTTCTAAGGCCCCATTCACACGAACGTATATTTGCTCGCTATGCGGCCCCATTGAAAATGCCTATACTTGTCTGTGCGTACGGACAAGTATAGGACATGCTTCAGAAGAGCCGCGGCACGGAGCTAGCTCCACAGAGGTGAATGGGGCCGCATCTATTCCCACATTTTTTGCAGATAGATATGGCCCCATTCATGCGGTCGTGTGAATGGGGCCTAACAGTGTTCGGGGGGGACAGTCTCTTTCTAACAGTGTCTGGGGGGGCAGTCTCTTTCTAACAGTGTTCGTGGGGGCAGTCTCTCCCGTATACCATTCATGGGGCATTCTCTTTCTGAGGGCTCATTCACACGACCGTATTTTTCTTTCCGTGTGCGTTCCGTATTTTTTGCAGACCGTATGCGGAACCATTCATTTCAATGGGTTCACAAACAAAACGGAAGGTCTTCCATGTGCATTGCATTTCCGTATGTCCGTATTTCCGTTCCGCAAGATTATGAGTCTTGTCCTATTATTGTCCGCATCACGGACAAGGATAGGACTGTTCTATTAGGGGACGGCTGTTCCGTTCCGCAAAATACCGAATGCACACGGATGTCATCCGTTTTTTTGCGGATCCGTTTTTTTCATACAGTCGTGTGCATGAGGCCTAACAGTGTTCGTGGGGGCAATCTCTGCCTGACATTGTTAATGAGGGAAGTCTCTGCTTTATACCGTTCATGGGGCAGTCTCTGCCTGTCACTCTTCATGGGGTAGTCTCTTTCTGATACTGTTTAAGAGAGCTGTCTCTCTCCCTGAAACAGTTCATGGGGCATTCACTTTCTAACAGTGTTCGTGGGGGCAGTCTCTGTCATATATCATTCATGAGGGCAGTCTCTGACTGATACTGTTCCAGGAGGTAGTCTCTTTCCGATACTGTTCAAAAGAGCAGTCTCTCCGTGAAACAGTTCATGGGGCAGTGTCTTTATAACAGTGCTTGTGGGGGCAGTCTCTTCCTGACACTGTTAATGAGGGCAGTCTCTGCCTTATACCATTCATGGTGCAGTCTCTGCCCGAAACTGTTCCTGGGGGCAGTCTCTGCCTTATACCATTCATGTGATCAGTCCTCTGTCTCACTATACCCTGTCACTCTATACTTGAAAGGTTACTGTGTGTCCACCTTTGCAACCAAATTTATGTTGCCATCAAAAATATAAAATGGAGCAAATCTGCAAAACATTTAGATATAAAAAATCCTGCCATTTTGGGTACACAGCTCCTATATGCCTATAGTTGATTTACTCGGTTCCTACTGCCTCTACTCTTTTCTACTGCCGTTGGGTTAGCAATAAGATGGGACAGATTGATGTGAGTAATCACCACGATCAGACTACATAGTGTTTGTTTGTAGTCTGTAACCATGGAGACACATAGGTCTGCCTAGGAGCTGTATACACAAGAAGGAGATTTTATATCATGACTTTCTGCAAAGACGCCTAATTTTTTACAAGTTACAGTAGATCCATTGGAGCAATACAGCTGATTGTAGAGATGAAAATACCCTAAAGAAGGTAGATTGAGATCCCAATGAATAATCTGGAGCCACCAATTTAACCTCATCCTAAAAGCTGATTGTAGTATCATGGTCGGTATTTCAGCTATAACGTATCTCCACAGTCTGAAGATCCTCCTAAGTGATAAGTAGTAGCATTAGACATCATTGAACCGGATCAAAATAAAGCTTTTCCATATGTACTCTGTCGCTCTTTCATCTGGATGCACATCTGCTCAGGCTTTACATTCACTTACAAGATGCTGCAAACCTATTTCTGTCCCGAAGGGGGATGTATGGACAGAAAAGGACCTGTGGTATAAATCATGTTTCTATGTTAAACATTTTCCAATTTTCCATATAACTGCGGCTTTCACACTGACCGCTGAGTCTCGTAAGAGGCTGACACTTTCTGCTCTGTAAAGTTCACTTCCTAGCAGTCATCTCACTATCATCCCATAAAGGATTACAATGACAGGTAATACACCTACAAACATTAGGTGATGCATACTGCTTGCCTCTTCCCCCTCCCTCCACAATGACCTCTGTACAGGTCACAGAGCATGCCCATAACACTCTCCCATAGAACATCAGTGAGTCACCTCCAGACTACGGGCTCTTATGGTCTATACTACTGTAAAGCATATCTCCAAACCGTGGTCTGGGGTTAATGATTATTATTAAGAGAACTGAATGGAAGAAAAATGAATAGTCCGTGCCCACTAGCGCTACAGGAATGAAGTGCGAAAGCCAAGATCGCCCCTTGGTCCTTCATATCTTTCATACTTGGTAACAGACAGAAGTAAGGGTATCAATCCAAGACAGGATATAGAAGACTTCTCCATCCTCAGCTTACTGATAATCTCTTTACTTGGCCTTGTTTTAAATTAACATTGGCAAACCCGATCGTCCTAAAGCACAGATGGTAATCAAACCTCGAAGTGTCTTATCCATGCCGGGCTCAGCTATGCCACAGTAATTCTGGTGCATCAATAATACTCCACACTGGGCCCGACGTCTACTAAATATATACTACTTAAAGGGGTCGTACATGATTCCAAAACCATGGATGGTTTCTTAAAAAAAATAGACCCCGCTAGGACAGGTGTGGCGCTGTTTGAGGAAAAATGTGTACATTTTTACACTCCTGTAAATCCCTTTAACGCTTTTAAGGCTGTATTACACAGCCCCATGTGGCAGACGATTGTCCCTCCCGGCAATCGTCTGCTCACTAGTGGAGGAGACCACAGAACTTATGGAGGAACTCAATTCATAGATCAGTCTCCTTTTACTGACCTCACCTCTCCAACGTCTACTGCTCCATTTTATACGGAACCATACATGAGATCCATCGAGCGTCCTTTGTATCTTCATATGTTCCCAATTTCATGCAGAGGTATATGGAGGTTTTTCATAGCATGCTGCTTCACTCGTGTTGCAGAGTATGGTTGCTGGGTGCAGCAGAGTCAGTCTAGATCAGACATTGTGGAATAACAGGAACTGGGTTTATTGGAACATGTGTGCAATAACTGAAGGTCACCTTACATGGTGAATGGCACAGACAGGAAAAAAAAAAAAAAGAGAAATCGGTGAGTTCACATCAATGTACAGGAAATACAACATACCATAGAAATGCATAGACTACAAGTTAGCATTAGTAACAGTGACATCTAGTGTCACAACAATAAACTGCAGTTGATCCAGCAGAAGTCAATATAGCAATAGACTAAACTGTAGTTGTATCTCCAACAACTGGAATATTTATGTACAGTATGGATCATTACTTCTAGGGAAGAATATTTTCATACACATGGAGTTTGATGGAGTCTATGAGGCCGTGCATGGTGGTTGTATGGCTTCCCAGTGTGCATGAGCTCTAACAGGTCTACTCTGGTGGTATCTATCTAAGTGATGGCTTCTCCAGGGACCACACTTACGTATCCTATTTCAATTTTTCCGGCTGGTTCCATTCTACAGTGCAACTGTGCATTTTTATTAAGGTTTATGACTACAGTATTTAAAGGGGTTGTCAGAGATTTTGAAATTGATGACCTATTCTCAAGACTCCCGGCACTCTCGACGATTATCTATTTGAAGAGGTTGTGGCACTCTGGTGAGTGCTGAAGCCTCTTCCTAGGCCATTAACGTCACATTCATTGGGCACATGGCCTAAGTGCACCTCGAGTGAATGGGGTTGAGCTGCAAACCAAGTCCAGCCACTATCTAATGGATGGCGGTCTGCTTGGCAAGCTGCGAGTAGGCCGCGAAACTCATCAGAGCACCGTGGCCTGCCAGAAGTCAGACCTCCACCGATCAGATATTGATCAGTATCAAACACTTGGACAACTCCTTTAAGTTTTTAATACCAGCACCAAGTCCATAAAAAAAAGTTGGCTGGCAAATTAAATACTGCAAATTCAATCAGACATAGGAAGCAGACTGTCAGATTGAGGATTACACCGTGAGGTTAAGCAGAACCACACGATGAATCCTGTCTACAAGGGTAATTAAATATTAATTAGTGAATCACGCTCTGTGTACGCTTCATCTGAGTGACAGCAGCAGGCCGGTGAGAAGACACTTCTCCGTTCTTCTTCTCCTGGACGTCTCAGTGTCACTTAACACTTCCTTGTGGTTAATGCGCTCGGTCACAAGCCCCATTGTCCTTTACTAATAGATTTTTAAAAATTCTATTTCTGGGAAAGTTGGGTGATAACTAATATGCCAGCCAGTACCGCCCCCACATGAGTGGTCACCCAACTTTCTTATCATTCTGAAAGGTAATTATTAGGGATGAGTGAGTCGAATCGCATAAAACTTCATTAGCATACCGTACGGAGCGGGTGAATGAGTGGGGCCCCCCCAGAGCGATTAGCGTGGGGGACGCATGGGGACACAGTCACCATTTTTTCTGTCAAAAAATGGTGAGTGGTTTTATTGTATTGGTATGTTTTTGGTTTTGCCTTTCTCCCCCCCTCCCCCCTGTGTGTTTGTGTTCTGTTTTGCAGGCTTACGTGAGGTGAATTCCGGTTCTGACTGGTCTCAGTTCTTCTGTCCAGCAACGGCTTCAGATGGTGCAGCAGTTTCATTGGTTGCTCTTGACAACGGCGGGAAGATTCTCTTCAGCTGATTGGTTGTTCATCCTGGCGGCGGGAAGACCTGTAGTTTGAAAGAAGGGACATCACCATTACTTACCTGCAGTTGGAGAAGATCCGGACCAGCGCCTCACCCTCCCTCCCTTTCTTAGTTGTGTTGCTTTTATTTGGGGGAGTTAGTCGCCCAGCTAATGCTGGGTGGATGTTTGCTCAAGATTATTGGTTAATAATGGGTTTAAATTATCTATTTATGCTTATTGGTTATTTATGGATTATTTAATAAATATTTATTGGTATTTTTTGGGTAACCCTAAAATAAAGTGACACAGCCTGTTTTATCCACAACATTGGTGTCGGTCTTATTTATTTTACTTATAGCATTTATGTGACTTGTGTCTCTATGTATTGGCTCAGATGAGCCGAAGTTATTACTTTGCGAAGTCTCGTGAGACTTCGGGTGATAACTTCAAAAATTTATTTCAACTATAAAAAAAAACATTTACGGAACTCAGGTTCGGTTCCAAGTGGTACCTCGGAACCGAACCCGAGTTCGGTAAAAGTTTTTTTATAGTAGAAATTAATTTTTGAAGTTATTACCTGAAGTCTCGCGAGGCTTTGCGAAGTAATAACTTCGGCTCATCCGAGCCAGTACTCCAAGCGATCGCTCCGTACAGTATTATAACAAAATTTTATGCGAATCGACTTTGGAGATTTGACTTTAGATTATTATTATGTGGACAATGGCAGTAGTATTCAGCACTTTATGGCAGTATTACGTGGACAGTGTGCAGCGAGCCCCTGAGAAACTAAGGCAGAGGATGAGAGTAGTAGTGGACCTGATGAGTCACGATGTATTCCCTCAGATTGTTGCTCCCTGTGGTTCGGTACAGTGGAAATGTAGGTTCCTGGGAGTGGGAGCGCTGCATGGGCCTCCTCACTCCCCCACTATCAGAACAAGAACTTGTACACCAAAGTGGCATATAATTGGGTGCTCAAGACCATGAGGTAGGGTGTTGCCTATCTAGCTATCTAAAACATATAAAAGGTAAAAGTTCATTTAAAGTGCAAATACCAATCCTGGACCTATGGCTCTAATGATGAAAGAGTCCCAGAGCTCAGATCCGTTAGAGTCCATGTGGCAGGTACACAATTGGAACGTATCAAAAACAGTTGGTGTAACCTGAGAAAGGGAAAGGGGGAGGTGCAACTAGCGCAACTTGGGATATTTCTTATACTGCGTAGTAGTTAGAGTCCTGGAACGACGGCCTACCGCTGTACAGGCTTGTCTGGGCTGTGGGGCAGAAGCTCCAGCTGGCTCTGCCGCACTAACAGGGGTAGGACGCTGGGATAGCAGGAGTGGCTCCAGTATCTCTCATAACTTTGGGCTTGTTACCCCACGTCATGGTGGCCCTGTCAGGGTTGCATTTTCCTTCGGCCATTTTAATACATGGCTTTCTTTCAGTAGTCTCTGCAATTCAGCAAGGCTTAGTTTGCACCCTCTACTTCCTGGGTAGTTCAATTTTCTTCCCTCTCTTCTACTGGGCAGAGTAGCTTTTCCCCGCTCCAGGTCAGGTTCTCAGCACATGAAGCACAAGAAAAAATGGCTGATTAAACCCTATTTTGCCAAAGCACCACAATTGGCGCAGTTCAGCAGAAAATAAATGCCAAATTATGTAGCGAGCCCCTGAGAAGCCAGTGCAGAGGATAGGCGTGGTAGTGGGCATTATGAGATATTGTGTGTGTGCAGTGTACTCCCTCAGGCCATCACTCTTTGGGGTTCAGTACAGTCGAAAATTGGTTTAAAGAATCAGGGCAGAAGTGAACATATAACAGTCTTTCATTACTTAGTGGCACTAGTGGCACATCCAGCAGTATTAGGTACAATAGGATGGCAATAGGTTGTCACTAGCATGCACTTGTGGATATAGGTGTCCACAGTGATACAGGCTTGATGTTAGTCTGGCTTAGCAATTGTTTAGGTAGGTGATGGGTGTCTGAGCCGTAATCCCTCACATGCAGCAGTGTCTGTAAACCTGTATTTCGCTGACCACTCTGCTGTCTTGTCACACTGATGCTTTCTGGAAGCTGTGTTCTTGATTTTGCTGATCTCTCTGTAGTGTTGGTCTCACAGGGAAATTAGATAGGGTTCCTGGGAGTAGGAGCTCTGCATGTGCTTCCTCACTCCCCCACAGGGAGAAGACTCCCCTCTCTTAGCTAGACTGGAACCTCCCCTCCTGGCAGGAAGCAGGATCAGCCCACTCCTACCAAAGGAACAGGGTTGTTAGCCAACCATACCTTTCTCTGCAGAACACACTGCCAATACATGAAAAATACACACCATTATACTGTATATAAAGCATAAAAGTTGCAAATACCCTCTCTGGGGTATTATGAGTGTACAGATCATTACTTATTTAGACAGATTTGGACACAAAATAGTGGTTTTATTTAGGCATTTAATAGGCTTAATGCATGGGCAATATATGGCAGTGTCACTGTATGAGCCCAGCAGATATGTTACAAAAATGTTAGTGAAAGTCCCAGTTATCCGAATGGGATTTGCAGAAATGCATGAACATGCTGCATAAACAATTTGGTAACAAATCTGCCTGTGAAGGCACTATATTGCAGTATTATTTGGATACTGTAGATATTTCAATCTCACTTTATGTACATATTTTGCCATTACAAGAAATATTCTGTGAAAATGGGGGTTCTTACTTTGCATGTTGCCCAGGCAGGATCATATTTTACACCTGCAGTCTCGCTAGCACACATGAAACCCTTCGCTTATCCTGATGTCTTCCACGGTAAATCCTGGACTGACATGTAGTCTCTTGTACGGTATGTCACTAGCTGTCTGACATCAGCGGAGAACACGACTCAATATCTGACAGTCTGCACGTGTCTTTACACTTCTGCTACGTCTTGTAAATATTAGAATATTTTGATGTGCGCGCTCGTGCTGTTAGCCTGTTAATCAGCCATTATCATATGATACGGTATACCGACATCCGCCATCACCTGTCTGCGAGTGTCGTTAAAGACTACAATACCTCGCGATATAAGCTGGATACTGGATATTCCTGAACGAGTAATGCAGACTAATGGCAGGTCCATCTTGGGATATTTCGAGATAAGGAAAGACACCTAACACAGAACATATGCTGGGGGTGTAGTACCCCAGACCTGAGGGTACTACTATAGTATCTGCAATTGTTTACTGTTTTATATGCAATGTGAATGTAATGACATGTAATACTCTGTGCTCTCCAGCAGATGGAGTATGGAATGGAGCACACCACTCTAATCCTCCCCTCTTTGTAGGAGTGGGCTGGCCTGCCTCCCTGCTTAGGGTGGGCCTCAGTTAGGCAGTGTAGAGTCTAAGGATGTAGAGTGAGGAGTGAGGGAGAAGTGGTCCATCTCCCACTCCTTGTGGACCACAGAAGCAGCTCACCTATGAGAGTTATGACCCCAGGGAGACTGCAGGCCACAGAAGAACAGCAAGCTACAGTATAGTAGAGTTGGCATTGTGATCAAGCTATCAAGAATCTGCTGCAAAGTGGTGGGTAACATGTCCAGACACCATTACAAAATTTAGGACAGGTATAGCTAGAAGCCTGCAGTGGACACCTACAGCCACAGGTACAGATAGTTTGTCACCAACCTTTCGCCCATTAAAAAACATCCAGGACCCTTGTCTAGTCATCTGGATGATTAGGGTATCTGAAGAACGAGCTTTATTCTATAAGCAGTTCCCGATGCAGATGTTGCCCGGGCACTTCCATCTGAACCACTCCTTGCTCCATATTGCTTCCTTCCTCTACCTTTGATGTCACCACCGTTATAAAATCTTGTGTGTGCGTCCCCATGCACCCTCTTCAACCTGTTGTGGGCGTCGGCATGTACATTGCACGGTTAGCACTGGAGACCGCCCACATTTCAATTATTTGCGGATTAATTTTCTGGGGCGCTGTCTTCATCTGTCCAGGGAGCAAAAGGTATGTTCCAAGTGCAATGTCAACTACAGGGCATTGGACGTAGTTTAAAGGGGTTTTCCAGGATTTAACTACTGATGACCTATCCTCAGGACAGGTCATCAATATCTGATCGGTGGGGGTCCAACACCCAGGACCCTGCCGATCAGCTGTTTGAGAAGGTACTGGCACTCCTCTGAGCGCCGCGGCCTTCTCGCAGCTTACCAAGCACAGAGTCGTACATTGTACAGCGGTTGTGCTTGGTATCGTGCTCTGGGGCTGAGCCGCTCCTAGGCCACATGACAGATGAACGTGATGTCACTGGCCTAGAAAAAGCTAAGAGAAGGCTGCGGCGCTCACAGGAGTGCCGGTGCTTTTTCAAACAGCTGATCGGTGGAGGTCCCGGGTGTCGGACCCCCACCGATTAGATACTGATGACCTATCTTGAGGATAGCTCATCAGTAGTAAAATCCTGAAAAACCCCTTTAATGGGTAAAAAGCTGGTGGCAGACTCCCTTAGAGGAAATAATTATCATATGACTGCACAAATAATGTCGCCTTTTAGAGCCCACATAATAGTTCCATTTGATCGGCTCTTCCATCATGAAGGAAAATCCCAAGCAGAGGATAGAAGATCTCTATGAAGTCCATATATCTTAATGTGGCATATGGAAAAGGGTGAGCTACACATTGAGAACCCCTTAAAGGGGTTTTCTAGGATTTTCATATTGAGGGCCTATCCACAGGTCATCAATATGAGATCTCTGGGTCTGACTCCCGAAGATCAGCTGTGGAGGTGTTAGAAGAGGTGTTAGGGCTTAGGCCTCTTCCTAGGCCAGTGACGTCCCTTTAATTGGTCACATGACCTAGACGCGGCTTAGTCCTATTCAAGTGAATAGGGCTGAGCTGCAATACCAAACACAGCCACTATCAAATGGATGGCGCTGTGCTTGGTAAGCTGTGAGGAGGCCGCGACACTCAGCGGAGCTCAATGGAGCACCACGGCTTCCTCAACAAGATGATTGGTGGAGGTGGCAGGAGTTGGACCCCCACCAATCTCATATTGATGACCTATAATGAGGATAAGCCATCAATATGAAAATCACAGAAAACCCCTTTAAAGAGGTTAACAAATGCAAACCAGCACACTATTAAATTCTCAATAAGTCAAAAAGGGGTGTAAATTTTTGCAAATACTGCACATACTGCAAGTAATCCTTATGTCATAAAGATACTCTAATTACATTGCATTATTATAATTCAGATCTGCATTCACAATGCTGCAGACTTCAGAGCTGAAATCTGTGTTCATACAAGACAACACATTGCTAGGAGAAAAGGGATGCAAATGAGCTCTTAACAAGCTCATCCTCTGATGCCACCAGATGTAAGGCAGCTATCCTATAAGTCAGTGTTCAGCTCTTTAAACAGGCCTTGAGGCATGACTCGGATATTAAATAAGCCAGCACCTCATCTGCAGACAGCTGTTTTGGGGTGATTGTCCCTCATCATTAGAGGCAGAGTTTGTTAAGAGCTTATTTGCATCCCTTTCTTCCCAGAATTACAGAGGAGCATGAATGGCACTGATGAGGGGCAATCACCCTGAAACAGCAGTCTGTAGATGAGGTGCTGGCTTATTTAATATCTGAGTCATGCCTCATGGCCTATTTAAAGAGCTGAACATTGATTTATAGGATAGCTGCCTTACATCTGCTGGCATCAGAAGCAGAGCTTGTAAATAGCTCATTTGCATATTCTTTTCCCAGAATTCCAGAGGAGCATGAATGGCCTATAAGTCTCTTCACGCAGATTAAGGTGCTCTCTCTCCAAGCAGAGATAGTACCAGCTCATTGCTGGGTCATTTTTGCATCATCTCATAAGAAATAGACCCTAAAGGCTCCAAAGTCACCGTCAAATAGGTTGTTTTCTGCTGGACTCTGGGCTGGACCCTGCCCATGATCAACTTCGGGTTCGCTGGTGGCCCAGTCCAACCCTGGAGTCAGAGGCGTAACTACCATAGCGGCAGACCATGTGACTGCTATGGGGCCCAGGACAAGAGGAGGCCCAGTCTTAGTTGGGATTATCTCCTCTTCTACTGGAGGTGAAAACTTGGTCAGGACTCTACCCTCTAAAGCAGGGGTAGGGAACCTCCGGCTCTCCAGCTGTTGTGAAACTACAACTCCCAGCAAGCATACTCGCTCTGCTCTTCTAAGAACTCTCATAGAAATGAATGAAGCATGCTGGGAATTGTAGTTTCACAACAGCTGGAGAGCCGGAGGTTCCCTACCCCTGCTCTAAAGGAACAACTTTTAGCAAATGAGGCAGCGGAAAAATGGCCCAAGGGTCATTGAAAGGGGTTTAGGTGGAAACCCTTCTGTCCCGTGTGGGGCCTGGTCTGATCCTTGCTATGTACGCCACTGTCTAGAGTATAATTAATACTCACCATAATATGGATCCACACATCCCCCGGACTTTCGACACCTGAAAATACTCTAATCCCCAAAGTCTTTCTTCACCCGCATTGCATATTTCTCCTGTGTTCTGTCTATGAATCATCTCTATAAGATAGCTTCTGAAATAAGACGCTTTTCAGGCGAGATGACCCCTGTTAATGGCTTCTTCTCCAGTTCTATCCGTCATTGTACAAAGAGACTGATGAAGACCTATAGAAGAATGAGAACAGAGGAGGCTGACAATAGCCTGCACAGAGAGCGCTCTCCATACCACATGTTGTCATAAAGAAAGCGCTATCTTTAGCTGGTCTTTCACGTTTCGTCAAGTCTTTTATGAAAACCTTTTTGCAGTGATTGAAGATGAGGCATCACCTACCTCCTGACTGTCCATAGTCCTGACGAAATATCACAGAATGATTTAGCGAAGGAGATTAAGAGGAATATCGTTTAACGTTCGGAGGAGGTAGAGAACATGGATGCATGTCCCCCATTTATTACAGATAATAAAAGATCGGAGAACCCCCCCCTCCCCCCTCCTTGTATCGGCCTCTGGAGGGGGTTCATCTTTTCTATTTCTCCTTAGGGTCTTTTATCTGATCGGAGAACCGGCGAAAAAATGAGGCGGTAAATAAAGGAGTTGAGCAGCGAGGGCCGGGAAATCAGATTTATCGAATTCATATTCTATTCCCTATGGAAACAAAAAAATCTAATGTGAAAAATAAATATACAAAAATATTTCCGAGCGGCGGTAGAAAGTAATGTGTAATTCACTTCGGAACAAATTAGGTTAATATTTGAGTCAAGTGATTATTACAGCTCAGTCACGACGCGCTCACGCGGGTTATTATTCACTTGTTTGTCTCTGTGTGTGCAGAGCGCCGGGCCCTTCTCTTATGACACGAGACCCCAGTCTCTCCAGGAGGATCATGTGGATACATTGTGATTAGTTTTGCCTTGTTTTTCTTCTGTTTACATGAAAGTGATACTTTTGCTGCGCACAAGATGCTCTGTCTTGTAGATGCTTCTCGAATGAAAGAGGTGGCATCATGGTAACTTGTAAATGTCTATAATATACACTCTTCAACATTGAGATTGCAATGCCAAGAAGGAAAAGTCGTGGAATAATGGAAAAATGATTAAAAAAAACGGAAACAAAATATTCAAAACATCTCGATTTATTCAGTATCGAGTATGAGAGTCACGTGTAGAAATACACGCACTTACACACCTTGGCATTCTGTCAGGGAGGTTATTAAAGGTTGTCTGAGGAATGTTCTGCCAAACTGAACGCACTTGGGCACACAAATCATCCAGATCTTCTGCACCTTTGCAATTTTCAACCAATGAGATGCCAGTGGGACACTAGTACCATCTTTAGCTGCTCACAGTAGAATGAGCAACATGCGGCCTAGAATTTTCCTACTGAAGTATGGCTCCTAGGACACTGGAAAAATGGCGGTACCGCTGGTTCCATAATGAAGTGGAACGCCGAGCTGTTAGGCCTCATTCACACGTCCGTGAGATTCGTCTGCATCCGATCCGCAATTTGCGGACCGTTTATGCGGATAGGATGCGGATCCATTCATTTCAATGGGTCCTGGAAAAATGCGGACAGTACACCGTGTGCTGTCCGCATCCGTGTGTCTGTTCCGACTGTCCGCATAAAGAAATCCTCCTGTCCTACTTCTATCCTGATTTTGCGGTCCGTTGCCCAATGCAACTCAATGGATCCGCAAAAATGCGGATGACATGCGGAGAGGCATCCGCATGTCATCCGTTTTTTGCGGATTCCGTTCCTGGAGGGGTGAAAAAAAAAGATGTTATTCATCCTTCCGTTTTTTGCGGAAAGACAGAATGGATGTCCTGGAAAAACAGAGTTTTTTGCGGAACAACGGATGTGCAAAAATACGGACGTGTGAATGAAGCCTTAGTGTACCTGAAAGGAAGACTAGAAGGGTCTGGCTCCCTGGACTATGTTGTGGAGTACATTATGTGCTCCACAACATAGTCCAGGGAGCAGGGCCATTGTGACATTTCCTTGTGAAGGCTTCTTCATGGCGTTGCATCCGAGACAAAAGCGAGACTCATCACTGAAGAGGATAGACCTCCATTCCAGCCAGTGGCATAGCTAGAGTTCTATTGGCCCCATGGCAAACTTTGGATTGGGGCCCCCCTCCCCCACTACCTTGCCCCTGCACCCCCCGCCATTATACGTAGATTTGAATACGTTGTAGTACAATATTACATAGAAGAGGTAGGTGTTTAATGTTTTATTGTTACCATATAAAATATGTATATATTTCATTTGGCCCCCACTCGATCTGTATATATTTCATTTGGCCCCCTGTATATAATTGAGTGATTGGCTGCCCCTGCCCCCCTCTCACTCTTTATAGATTTTATTCTTTGTGGCCCCCTCTTATATGGCTGGCGCGGGTCCCCCTTTCTAAACTCAACTCATAGTGCCGGGTGCCCCCAGTATGGTGCGTGTGCATACATTATGCCTAGGTCATATTTCTCTAATCATGTCTCTCTCATGAGATCTAAATATCCATTAAAGGGGTTGTACAGTGCCACACCTGTCCACAGGTTACGTCTGGTATTGCAGCTGAGCTAATACCAGACACAACCTATGGACAGTTTTCTCTAATCCTCTTCTACAATTCTAAATTCCATCACCCTTTACTCATACAGAAAATATGTAATCCTTACAACAACCCTTTTTAATATCTTAGGAATCCCTTTGAGGTAAATGTCCCCCGGGTATGATCCAAACTAATTAAAGGGATTGTCCGAGTGTTTAATACTGATGACTTATGCTGGATAAGCTAGATCTTTAGTATGTGATCAGTGTGGGTCTGACTCCCACCACCTTCACCGATCAGCTGTTTGAAGAGGCCATGAGGTTCCTGTACAGCTTACCAAGCACAGCGCCGTACATTGTATAGTGGCTGTGCTTGGTATTGCAGCCCAGGTCCATTCACTTGAATGGCCCTGTGACCGATGAACGTGAAGTCACTGGCCTAGGAAGAGGCCTCAGTGCTCAACAGACCAGGGGGTGCTGAGAGTCAGACCCCCCACTGATCACATACGGATGACCTATCCACCTAGACAATCCCTTTAAAGTAATTTGTTCAAGGAAAAAATGAATGGTTCCACTGGGTGAAAATAAATTTAAAAGAGGCATACTCACCTCATCAAGCCCCATTGCTCCCGTTCCAAGGCTGCCTGGTCCTCCATCTCTCTACTTCCTCCTGCAGTTATGACATCCTGACACAAGGACTTAAGTTGATCACTTGTCACTGGAAAAACCCTTTAAGATCACGTCCAGTGGCCTGTTCTACATTAAGGAGAACCCCCAGTATAGAATACTATATATTGTATGGATTGCCACCTATAGTATAGTATGCATCAAGTATATTAATATAAAGCCCTCTTGAGTCAGGGATCAGCAACCTCCGGCACTCCAGCTGTTGTGAAACTGCAACTCCCAGCATGCTCCATTCACGTCTATGGGAGTTCTGAGAAAAGCCAAGCAGGTGTGCATGCTGGGAGTTGTAGTTTCACCACACCTGAAGTGCTGAAGGTTACTGATCCCTGATATAGAAGGAAGTAGGGGAATCGCTCGGTGTCTTATCTTATTAGAGGCATCCAGGGTCCTGTCATTGCAGCAATGATTTCTAGGATCAGTCGAGGAATTTATGAGTTGCTTGCTCGTGTCATAAAAGTCCATTATTATAAAATGACAGCTTATTGTAAACCTTTGGCTCATTCATTATTGGGTTAGGAGACACAGACATTTATCAGACGCTGCTCTGTACAGTCTCATGAATCAAAGCTTTATTATAATGATGGAGGATATGAGACCTGAATACCCAGTCTACTGCACCGGATTATGTCCACTAGACCCTCAGATTGAGGAGGCATCTGATCATCTTCTTACTGCTAGTTTGTAATCATTCTATCCTTGCTGCAATGGGAATCTCTATGGCCTCCTGCTTATATACAGCAGCCAATATGGAAGTAAAATGTTGCAGTGTAAAGCATGGGGGCAGCAGTCAGAATATTCTATCTGGATGCATTTGGAGGATGCATTTCATATAATCTTATTGGTAGTTTGCAATCATTCTATCCTTGTTCCAATGGCTTCCTACATATATACAGCAGCCATTGTGAACATAAAGTGCTGCAGTGTAAAGCACAGGGGTCAGAGTAGCAGCCAGACTCTGCTATCTGAGCACTGTATGAAGGATGCTCCTCATAATCTTCTTACCAGTAGTTTGCAATCATTCTGTCCGAGCTGCAATGACAATAAGCTCTATATGGCCTCCTGCTTATATAGAGCAGCCAATGTGAACATAAAAAGCTGCAGTGTAAAGCATAGAGGTCAGAATTGCTGGCAGCATGGTTCAAGAAGAACATTACACATATCGTAAGTGACAGACCACTGGAAGAAGTTCCCCTTTAGGCTGCATGCACACGACCGTATGTGTTTTGCGGTCCGCAAAAAAAAACGGATGACGTTCCGTATGGCATCCGTGTTTCCGTTTTTTTTGTGGATCCATTGTAACAATGCCTATCCTTGTCCGCAAAACGGACAAGAATGGGACATGTTCTATTTTTTTTGCGGGGCTACGAAACGGACATACGGATGCGGACAGCACACAGTGTGCTGTCAGTATTTTTTGCTGACCCATTGAAATGCATGGGTCCGCATCCTATCCGCAAAAAAAAACGGAACGGACACGGAAACAAAACACGTTCGTGTGCATGAGGCCTTAAATGAAATAATTCTGGTTACCCGCAGCCACCACTAGAGGGAGACATTGACTTATACAGTGAGTGGTGGGTCCAGAAAAAAAAAATATGACTATGCATCAAGAGGCAGGATTATTTTACTGATAGGCTTCCTCTCACTGCTAGCCCTATAGCAGTCTCTGATCTGCCTGTATGTTAAGTCCCTCTGCAGCCTTCGTCTGATTTCCGTAACAACAGCTTGGCCACTATAAATAGTCCTGATGTCATCACGCCGCACACCTCTCTGTAATTATCCAAACCAAAGAGGCTTCACTGTCACGCTGCTGACATTTGATAAAGATACGAGCCCAAATTATTGTCTTTAGCAGAACACTTTCTGTGCATGAACAGCTTGTAGGAGAAAGATGTGGGTAAATATTTGGCAGGAGACATCAGGGCCGGTCGGAGGAGAAATTAAGTACACTTGGAGGAAAGTAGGTCCTTACCTTTCCAAGGATACGTGTTCCGCTGCGTCGTGGAATCAAAAATAATAACAATAATTAAGCTGCTTGGAACAAAAAGTCTCAGGTCCTTGAAAATGATGATTAAGGGTCTAGTCACACGTCAGTATTTTTCTTTTCCAGATTTTTGTTCTGTTTTTGCGGATTCGTGTTTCCGCAAAAATCTTCAGTTTTTACCAATTGTGCATCTGCATCCGTTCCATTTTTCTGCAAAAAAAAAAATGGAAGGAGGAATATATGTTGGTAGGGTATTTCTTTCTATTTCCTGGAAACGGATCTGCAATTGCGGATGACATGCAGATGACATATTGATACATTCCGCATTTTTTGTGGACCCATTGACTACAATGAGACCACGGACCGCATATGCGGACAAAAGTAGGACAAGCTCTATATTACTTGTGGATCCGCATAACGGAATGGAACAAAGGATGCGGACAGCACTCAGAGTGCTGTCCGCATTTTTTGTGGAGCCATTTTTGTTGAGGATTAAAACATACAGACGTGTGAATGGACCCTAAAGCAGGAGCGTTATAGGTATGGAACAATGGGCCGGTGGCAGGTGGCATAGAATCCAGCCAACAGGCAGAAGCGGGACACAGGCAGACAAACAGGCAGACAAACAGACCAGGGTAACCTGGTCAGGTCAGGTCAGATGGCAGACAGAGAGACTAGGAAGTAAGACAGAACATAGTCCACAGACAGACAAATGGATTATAGCTCCTTACATGTTCCTCTCCATCGTGGAATCAAAAATAATAACAATAATTAAGCTGTTTGGAACATAAATCGAAGCAGCGTCACATGGAGCAAAAAATCTCAGGTCCTAGAAAATGATGATTAAAGCAGGAGCGTCATAGGAATGGAACAATGGGCCGTGGTTGTCTTATGTAAGTCCCACAATGCAGGCAAGAAGAAGGTGGTGCAATGCTGAGGATACAACCATGGACTTTCAGAAGTTTGGGTCTTGGACCACATCAGTAGATGTTTGTGTTGGTTTCATTCGGGCACTAGGGTTTCAACACTCCAGAAACAATGGCTCAGGTTACTCGACTTCGTATGCAATTGGCCTTCTTATACATATGTGTATGACCAGTAGGCAACTGGGCACAGGAACTAATCGTTACATTTTGCAGACCATCTACTACTGTATGTAGAGTATGATGTCTTCTAGTGTAGAAATATAAGATGAGATCATACGACAGAGAGATATTGTTATGGACAAAGGCTGTGGAAGCACTGTACCACCTAACTGGTTTGACTAACTTTGACTTTATTCCTGAGGGTTTTGTCCTCGTAGTGACCTAGATTTCACCCTTTAACACCTAAACAGGGATCTGGTCTTCACTACAGGGGAACTACCAGGCCACTACCTCTTTGAATAGTCCAGAAGTAGTTGGCAGCCGAACCACAGGGGTCAGAAACAAGCACCCAGAGATCAGGCAAAACTCCTAGTCAGAACCAGGCTGAGGTCAGGCAGGAAATGCAAATCTGAGAAACAGTTACAGAATCAGGGCAGGTGGGATAGTGACTTTCAGGGCCTCTGTATGGAGGCCACGGAGGTCATGACTAGCCCTAGCATCCAGTACGGCAGGGGTCATGCCTGGGTCACATATTCCAGTCAAAACCTACTTTTGATTTCCCTCTCTTATTGGTCACTCCCCTTTGGAGGGAGGGGTTTAGCTCCCACCTTCAGTGTTAGTTCTTCAGCACAAAGTGCATTGCAGCTTCAGTCTTTCAAGGTGACAAGCCCTCCCACCCTCCCCATGTTTTAATCTGTTGTTTTGTTTTCAAAATCTCATTTTGTTAAAAAAAAAAAAAGTTATATATAAAAAATAATAATAATTACAAATATATATATAATTAAATAAATAATTATGAATGCAAAAAAAAATAAATATATATATATATATATATATATAGACAGATACTATTTCTATATTGTACTGTTTTGTCACAGCTTTATTTTGGCGGAGTTGTGAGGCCAGAACTTATGGAATTTGGGGAGTTAATAGTGAGACGTGGTACCCCACGTGTTCATGTCTCGGTTGGAGACTCTTGGAAGTTGGGTTATAATATCGTGCCCGCAGCGGCTCGCTGCGGCTGGCATATCGTTTTCGGAGTTTGGTGTTATTATTCAATAAAGCTGTGGCCAGTTTAAATCCCACATGGAGTATCCGCTTGTTCTTTTGGTTGCGCCACAGCTTTAGTAAAATCCATAAAGTCTAATAACAAGTATTGTGTTTGCTATTGCCTGTATGTGATGCACCCAATTCGGCGGTCAAGGATCAGGCAGAAGAGGAACACGGGCAGAGAAACAGACCAGGGTAACAGGCACAGGTCAGGTCAAATGGCAGACAGAGAGACTCGAAAGTCAGACAGAACATGGTCCACAGACAGACAAATAGATTATGCTGTAGCTCTTTCACCTCATCCAACAGACTAGAAACACCAGAGAGAACCTGTTGTTCAGGATAGGAGTGGGACACACCACACTGGATATAGTAGGGATGTTAGACCCAATTGTCAAGCAGGTGCATACAGAAATCCAGGATCATTAACCCTTGCAGCGCTGCAGAGAATGCAGAAACAAAGGGGGGGATAAACCCTAGCAATGTTGCAGAAAAAGGGGCGTGGGGCAGCAGCAGGCACAAGACATCAGTGTAACAAATATTACTATTCATGGTAATATCATTTTTTCTCAAATGTCACAGGTCCTGGTCACAATACCGACCTGACACTGTATGGTTGGATCTTCAAGTTATGTTAAGAAACAATGTTTCTTTAAAAAAAAAATAATAATTTTGTGACCCTCCTAATACAATGTGTAAACCCAATGTCTTGGCATACACCTTTATGGAGATGACTTTGGATTTGAAGTACTGATGAGTCACAGAACTACCATAGGTTAGACCCCTCTGCTGAAGTCTAGAGCTTTGACTGCTTCCTCTGATGGTGGTGACCCCATTGGATTTTGTGTATTGGACTCTACCATGGAAGTAGGTTGAAGAACATCTTAAGCTATGGAAACAGTAGACTCCAGCATGAGTCCAAGTGCTGACATCAGCTCTACTCATGGTCTTGTTTGACCCTAGTGAACCCATTAGCCATACGACGCCATTGTGACCATACTCCAGGAAGGCTTTCTTGTAGAGCATTTATGGCACTGATACTAATATTGCACTTGGCATTCTTCAGATCCTCCCTCTAAACTAAAACCTACATAACGTCATCTTCTTAGCATTCTCCTGCTTTATTCGGCATTAATTCTTCTGCCGCCGAGAAGGGATTAAGAATGAATTCTATAAATGGATGTCAAAAATTCTCCCAGGTCGTCTGCTGTAGCTAAAAGTTTGCTCAGCTATGAAGAATATGCACGGCCTAAAACTGAGAAATACCAAGTTGGGTGCTTATCAGCTAAATGCTATGATTAGTGCCAAATGGACGGCTTATCCTTATTCTGTTCCACTTAGATTTGCTGAAAATGCCACTCTCAGATGATTCTTAAGACGCAGCCCGAATTCTAACAGGATTGACCCGGGAGATTGCATGTCAACATCTTGATCTGCTTTGACGGCAATTTTACATATTATCGTCAGCGAGGAAAAGATCTGCCCTGCTCGATGCCGGAACACTTGTCACAATCCAAAAAAAAAAGAGAACAAATCCATTCGTCGGAATTAACCCTTTGCACACGTCTCGAACTGTCACTGTGTCAGACGACGTTACACGCTAATCTTTTCTGGGTTTTCATTACTGTTGGAAAATTACATTGAGCTGACAGAGCATACCCAATACGAGGGGTACAGAACGAGGCGGAAAATCACAAGATAATAACCTTTAGTCTCGGCGGAGATTGCTTTTAGAAGAGATTAGCGAAGTCTTTTGACATATATTTTAATGTTGCCTTTGTTCTTGTATATGTTTTGTGTCATTTATTTTCTATTATCTCTCGAAGGTTGTAGCCATGGAGATGATGTCATATCCACAAATGGTATTGGTCGGTGGACCTCCTGTTGTGCATTGTGCTACACTTAACCCTTGGGTTGTCAATTTCTAATGCTCTGCTTTCTCTAGAACAAATCCTCTATTAAGGCATGATGAGAGTTGTAGTTTTTTTAACAGCTGGAGAGCCACAGGTTGCTGTATGATGCTTCTACAGGGTATGTGTCTGGGACATTGTATTATCACAATTGCAATTATTTGAGAAGGGGCATCAAGGAGATTCCGAAAATTGAAGCGCAAAGCAACACTTAAAGAAGAATGTCCTGCTAGAAATGTGCATGATGTAATCTGTAGTGAATGTCAATTTCTTACCAGTGACTGTATTTGTGAGTTATATCTCCCTGAAGTTTCTTATCTGTGTCATGTGACTAGCAATCAGACTCACCAGATAACACAGCATCTTATGTGTTGTCCTGGGTCAGTTGGAGGTCAGGGAGTTGGTCACATGACACAGCTACAATTAGAAGAGAGGGGATAACTCAAAAATACAGTCTCTGATAAGAAGATTGCATTCACTACAGATTACATCATGCACCTTTCTAACAGGTCAGAGAATAAAAATTTTTGCGGGAGTTCTTCTTTAATACAGCAAATCTTTGGCCATACGTTTGGCCCATTTATATAGGACTAGCCATTTAAAGAAACCCTAGACCAAACATGTAGTTACCTCTCCTGGCTCACGTACCTCTTTTCACTCCTAGATGTCACCACAGACAACATTCTGGCACCACAACTATATAAAGACCACCATGGGCCATAGGCCCTACAGGGGAAATTTCCCAGTGGGCCAATGCCCAGGGGCCGCCTGAGCCCTCCTCTTGGCCGTCAGCAAGGTGCATAAAAACCTATAAGAACATCAGACACCTATGCACCTGACCAGTGGCTGCAGGTGCCCTCCCGAATTTAATGATATTGTCGTCCTCGGAACAATGATACAGCTTCATATTGTGGGACAGGCAGCAGTATTTAGTGCTGCACTGTGGTATTTGGTTCTGCTGGGGCAGTATTTTGTCCTGCACTACGGTATTTCTGGCCCCGCCTACTTCCGTTGTCCCACCTTCTATCAATTTGGACCCGCCTACAACATGAGACCATTTTTAGTTTTTTTTTTCCAGGGCTACTTTAAGTTACCAGTCCGCCCCTGGAAACCACACATCATTTCCCATAAAAGACCAATAAAATAAATATAGATGCCAAGTCCCATATGTATGTTCCCCCTAGACCAGACCCCCTGAAGAAATGCAAACTCTTGACCAGACCTCAGACCAGACCCTAGGCCCCCATTTATACAGACAAGATTACTGTCCAAGAGATCTGTCTTTATACAGACCCATTTGTACTGACCCCAACCCAAACTAATTTTGCAGACTTCAGACCCGAGGGGCTAACCCAGCCCTTAATACATACTCTTCGCCAGCCCTGCTCTTATTACCCAGTACAGACCATTGATTTAGAAAGACCTCAAACCAGACTCCCCATTTAAACAGACCTCAGACCTCCTCATTTTTACAGACCCTAGACCAGACATACACATACTCACTGTGGCCAGGGTCAGGATATTATCTGTGGCATCTCAAGGAAGTGCAGGGATAGATTATTATAATGTGTATAAATATGCAGCATCTGGAGGTTTTTTTTTTCTCTTTAGGGAGTATAGACTTTTTCTTCCATAGGACAATATTTTGGTAAGGTATTTTGAGTGCAACATCACACAGAATGCCTAAAGCTCCATAGTACAAAGCCCTAGGGACTCTGCGCAGTTATGTCTCAGGTTGAGAATTAAAGTTGGCTGCAGTGGTCACAAGATCTATAACTATACGTCACCACTGCAGTTCATAATCAAGAAGCGGCAACCCGAAGGACCCGACCAGTGGTGCAGAGAACACTGCTGAAGTACTATGTCGACAGTCCGTGCCCACCACTGCCCTGCTGTTTCCATCACTCACCACGCCATACAGCATCTTGGTAGCCGGCGTCCTCTGCAAGTTGCAGCCTGCATGCTTGTGCCTAGTCTTTCAGCCTCTGAAATACTCACACTTCCACATCAAATGGTTGGGAGTCCCTGAGTATTTTAGGCACTCTCTCTAGCCAGAGGATGCATAAGCTTGAGGTTCCCTGGGGGTTAAGTGCTTCAGTGATTGTCTTGTGATTTGCCTGCGTTGCTTCTGCGTATTTCCTTCTTGTGTTCCTGTTCTTGCCCAAGACTTTTACCCTTCCTGCCAGTATTCTTTTGACCTTCCTGTTCAGTTCAGTTCAGTCAATGTTTCAGTTCTGTACCCAGTGTGTCTGCTTTGTCCGTGCTACTGTCAAGTACTGTACCCAGTCTACTGTACCATCCTTGCCTTACTTCCACTTGCTCTCTGCCTGCTCCCCTGTCCTATGTCTAACCTTGCCTACGTTATCTGTGTGCCTATTCCGAATCATGTTTTCAGTTCAGACTGATCCTGAGTTATACCTGCGTTATCTCTAGCTTGATATCCTGGTACTTGCATCTGAGTCTCTGACTTCCATAGGTAAGCTGATGACTACACCGGGACTATCCCAGAAGGTAGTGGTCCAGATCTCTGTACAGGGATTAAAGGGTGAAAACCAGGGAACTTCCAAGATAACAGTTAGGATTAATCCAAATTCCAATTGATTAGTTGGCACAATGGGTCCGCACATGCTGTCCTGTTGGAGAATAGCTTAGCATGATTACTTAGCAAGTATAGCATGATTTTTTTTTTACACAATTTGGGGGCTTGTCCAAGATTTTACATTTTCCCTGATATCACACTTCTGAAGCGAGTTTACTAACTCCCATCAAAATCTGTCTATAAATGGTCCCATTCAATTTGTATTGAATCCAGAACAGCTTTATCCAGAGGGCACAATGGTGGGTCAGGGATCAAGGCAGGCTGGCGTGCCCATCTGCTTCATGCCACAGATAGAAAGAGGTCAATATCACTAGCTAGGCAAGTATTTATTTTATTTATTTTTTTACTTTTTTTTGGGGGGGGGGGGGGGGCGCAAACATCTGTGTGGAGACTCTTACAGGGCACTTTAACTGTGTGTGGGTTAGGCTACTTTCACACTTGCGTTTGCAGGATCCTGAACTGATCAGTTTTGTCCTAATGCATTCTGAATGGAAAAGGATCCGTTCAGGATGCATCAGTTTTGCTTCAGTTCAGTCTCCATTCCGTTTTGGAGGCGGACACTAAAGTGCTGCCTGCAGCGTTTTGGTGTCCACATGAAGAAACTGATGCAAACTGATCCGTCATGACTCACAATGTAAGTCAATGGGAACGGATCCGTTTTGTCTGACACAACAGAAAACGGATCCGTCCCCCATTGACTTTCAATGGAGTTCAAGACGGATCCGTCTTTGCTATGTAAAAGATAATAGAACCGGATCCATTCAGAACGGATGCAGACGGTTGTATTATCATGACGGATCCGTTCGTGAGAGCCTGGACGGATCTCACAAACGGATCCTGCAAACGCAAGAGTGCAAGTAGCCTGACTTTAACTGTGGGGGCACTATTAATGTGTAGGGACAGTAAAGGGGCACAATTACTGGGGGAAAAAACACAAAAAGGGCATTATTACTGTACAGGAGGCATTAAGGGGGAACCACTAATGTATTGGAATCACTATTAATGTCTGTGGGTACAAAAATGGGCACTAACAGGGTGCAATTACTGTCTTGATTCCAAGGTAGCACTCGTACTGTGTGAGATGCTAAAGGCGCCACTATTACTGTGTGACTGTATTGCTGTGTGGAGCACAATAGGAGATACTATTACTGTGTAGCGTACAAAAAGGACACTTTTACCATCTGGGGTTCTGTCTCCCATAATATTTTTGCGGAGTCGCAATGGTTCGGGACAAGTGCACCGCCTACCCTAAATGGCGGACACCAACTTGGCAGTGGTCCCTACTCTGCTAGCTGCATAGGACTAAAGAGGATGGTTCAGACAGAATCAGGTCAGAACCACTAGAACCAACACTAGAGCCAAACCATAAACAGTCCTTAATCAAAACGATAGGGAAAGTCAAGACCAAACAGAAGACAAGCACAGAGTCAATACCAAGTTGAGGTCAAATACCATGAATATAGATCAAAGGCCAAGGTCAGAAGTCACAAAATGAAGTTAGGTACAAGCAAGGGTCAGCAATCCAGAATTCCAAGTAGCTAGTGTGGTAGAAGAACCAAGGACATCTGGGTAGCAAACTCTGTATATATGAATTATGGTTGGAAGAAGTTGTCATGGGGATGTGAGTTGGATGGAGAAGAAAATCAGCGAAAGTCAAAACCTTTCCTATTAATATGTCTAAAAAATTGTCCCTAACTAGATAATTATATCTGAAGATGGCACGGCACACTGATGAAACTTTGCACTGTACTCACCAATGTGTTAAAACGGCTCTGATTGTACCCACTTTTTTATGACAGTCCTTCATGACAGTTACTGCATTTCCTTGTATTACTGTTCCCTGGTGCAGCAAGTGCTTATAGGTTGCATGTAAAAATGAAATCTGAAATACTGTAATAGTATTAGCCTCGTATAGAGGTTATTGTACACAGTTAGGCGGCAGAGATCATCTCGCTTGTAGGAAAGCAACTGGATAAAAAGCTGGTGTTTGGTAAGCGCACAGTAGTCTGAATGTTTATGAAGCCATGTGTGGGAGTAATTAGGATTAAGAGAACATAATAAATCTTATTGCACGCCGCCACATTACGGCAGCACATAATAAGATGTTAAAGCAGCTTTAATAGGAGGAACATATGTTACGGGTCCATTATTCATGCAGGTGCACTTTACCCCTCATTTGATTTGTAAAAGTAATATTTATACAATGCAAAGTGATTTAGCTATTCCGACCGGGGGCCGAAGCTCTATTAGTTCCCTGTGCTTAAAGGATTACAAATGTCAAGAGGACTATCTATCAAGCTCTATGTTCAAAATGAGATTCAGACTGGTCATAATGTATGATGATTTGCAAGGGATTATGTATCGATCTTTCGAATAAAATTAGACGATAAATCCATGGAAGAAGCACAAAATGTCATGTAAATATTCAGTGTAGCAGCGCGGGCAGGTCTACCGGGCATAAAGAGGAAGCCAAGTACTGGCTATAGATAATCTGCCCACATTAATTACATACTGGACTGAGAATACTGGTAGATGCCACTAAAAAGGAGAGATAATATTAGATTACTTGTATTCTGCCTTTGGATGCTCTAAGAGACGCATCTTGATATTACCAAACCCAGGGGCAACAATGTTATGCAACCAATCCATAGTGCCATGGAGGTTTTTGTGGCTGGCAGGGCAGTCTTAACAGAGGTGTCCAGGATTCAGGTGGCCCCAATGCTACGCTGGATCCCCCAGACACCATTGAGGTGTCACCACGTGTTGCTGCTCTCCAGAAGAGATGGTAAGGCGTGGTGCACCCCAACATGAAATAAATCCAGAGAGTCAGGGTCTGCAGTAAACCAGTGTGCTTCTTTACTGGAAGAATTCAAGTGCAAAACATCAGGCAAGACACTAAGCTGGCTTCTCCAGTCTCTTCCCTGGCAGAAGAAGGTTTGGAGCTAAGGAAAGGCCTGAGCTAGATGTCCCTCATGCTCTCAGATGGCTCGTACCCTGTAAAAAGGCTGGAGGCTCAGGGTCTGTGACAGAGTATCCTCGTCTCAGCATGTTCTTCTGGTCACTCATGCAGTCTGGCAGAGTCTCTTCTTCTACTAACTAACTGCAGAACACTAGGGACTCTGACTGCTCGCCTTATATACAGTTTCTAGCTGAACTGGAACCTTCTAGTGGGAGGGTGGAGTGGAGAAGCACAGCCTAAACAAATCCAAAGTTATAATTTCCATCTGTAATAGACTTGCATTAGACCTTCAATAATACTCAATGGAAATGAAACAGAAGTTTACTGTGGGCTTTATTTAGTGGGCACTATTACTACAGGTTAGGGGGCAATAATACCGTGGAGAGGGTACTATTCATTTGGTGAGGGTGCTATTGAGACACTTTTACTAAGAAGGGATACTAAGTGGGCGCTTTTAATCTATAGATGACACTAAGGGGCAATTTTACTAAGCAGGAGTCTAAGTAGAGAGCACAAAAGGGTCACTTATACTAGTTTGGGGGAACTAAATGAACACATATTAAGTATATGGCACTAAATAAGCACATATACTACGTAGGGGGCACTAAAGGGACACTTAAACTAAGTGGGGGAGGTAAAGGGGCACTTCTACTACGTATGGGGCACATATACTAAGTAGGGGGAACTAAATGGACACATACTAAGTACGGGGCAATAAATAAGCACATATACTAAGTACAGTAAGGGCCACTAAAAAGGCACTTATACTAAGTATGGGGCACTAACTATTACTGTGTAGAAGCAGTAAGTTGGTATTACTGTGTCGGGAGAGTGAGGAGCATTAGTGCTGTGTAGGAGTACTTAAGTGGAAACTCAGGGTACTATTAATTTAAGGAGCCACTTTTACTAAGAAGAGGGTACTTAGTGAGCATTATTATTGTGTATAGGGGGCACTAACACGGCACCACAAGTTGGAGGCACTAAGTTTACATTATTACAGATGAAGTCATTATTACACAGTGTGGGAGCATTATTACTGGGTATGGGCTTTCGCGTCCCCACCTATCCCTTGGTTGAACTTGATGGACTTGTGTCTTTTTTCAACTGTATTAACTGTGAAACTATGTAATGGGCACTAAGGGGGCACTATTATTATGTTGGGGGGCACGAATGAGGCACTATTTCCGTATGAGGCACAAAGACAGGCACATTATTAGCGGCGTTGACCCAGTCAGCACATATGGATGATGGAGGTTGATCCTCAGGCAAAACTAGCTCCTTCCCTGGAGAAACGGGCCTTGTCAGGATTATCATTATTCATTAGAACAGATGCCATGTAATGCTACATTTCCCCTGTAACTTACTCCGGCGATATATACATTCTGAAATGAACGATGACAAGGTCTTATAGATATATTCCCATAATGGAACGAACGTGGCCTCGGCAGAAAAGATAACAGGAAAGAATATACTGTATCTTGTACAGAGTGGAAAATGATATTCCAGACAGCCCGCTACTCATCGGAGCGTCACCACATCAGCGCCACGGCATATAACGTCTTATTGCCTTCTGATGGATACTCTCCGGAGGTCATATAACCAAAGAACTCTTACTTTAGCGTAGTTTAGAAATCCTATCGGGTTATATTCCTGCAGAAGGGAAACTCATCGGCTGCGATGCAGCAGGCCCATAAGCCACAGCGCATTGCTAATAACACATTTAAAAGGGCACCCAAGGGTTGAATCTTTAAAGATTCCCCCAAGGCTCTGCAAACTTTCCGACAACCTGCTATTTTGCAAAAGATTAAACTTGGGACCTGAGGCATTAGAAGAAGAAAAAAACGATACCTAAAAATGCACTATTTGCGCACTCGGGGCTTTCTCATTAATCTGGAACCCAATGTACCTTAAAATGAAAACCATTCTACAAGAAAATGTGAGATTCTGGCAGGAATTCAATCCAAGTCCTGTGTAATCAAATGCGGCGTTACCTCTCTACACATTGCAGGGTTTAGCTGATAACAGGAATCTGCAGCTACGTAAACCGGTGGACAGTAAAGATCTTATGCCCATATGCCCATGTAGTGTTACTTTTCCACATTATATGTCAGGGTCCTCCATTTAAAGAGCTCCGATCGGCTGGATCAGTCCTATTAACCAAGGCATACTGTCTGGTAGGGTAGATCCTGCTGATTAAAATGATACCTTACATGTGAAAATCGGTTGTGGCATTCCTGAGAAAAATGTAATGCACAAAGAAGGGCGGAGTCTAGCTCCTTGATGCACCTCAGCTGGCCCCGCCTCTCAGCACACTGAAGCCCTCAGACGCATAAAGAATAAAAGTCTTTTTTTCTCAGGAACCCTGCAACCAATTTTCACAAGACATGTATCTTTTTAAACAGCAGGAACAACCCTATCAGGAATTATGCCTGGTTTAATAGAGTTGACAGGTGCCTTTAAGCCATTTAATACAGAATTTTGGTTTACAGTGAGGACAACCTTTTATCAGTCCAGAGGTGGATGGATGTATACGTAACCTGTAGCAATGGGGTATAGAATGGTGAGATCTGGTTCCTGGGGCAGGAGACAGCAAGTAGGTTCCAGAGGTGGCGTTTTGAGGAAGATTCCAACATGGTGGTAGCCTGTTGTTAGGGTGTCGTACAGTTTTTCAGAGCACCAGAAGGAGATGGTGGAGGAAAGAAAAGATTGCAGAGGCATAAGAAAATGTCTGATCAGTGGAGGTCCAACATCTTGCACCTCCACCGATCAGCAGTTGGAAGAGCCTATGGGGCTCCTGTGAGCTCTGCAGCCTCCTCACAGATTACTAAGCACAGCGCTGTACATTGTATAGTGGCTGTGCTTGGTATTGCAACCTGGGTCCATTCACTTAAATAGGACTGAGATGCACATCAGCCATGTGACTGCTGAACGTGACGTCATGGCCTAGGAAAACCTACTGGAAAAAAACCTACTGGCCAAAACAAGCTTCTGTGTGAAGAGTTAGAAACTTGAAGATCTGCTAAATGGTGACTGATTTATGGAGGATATGTTCCATAAGACACAGAATGTGCTGCAGCATGCCACAGAGGCGTACGTGAGTGTGGATGTAGCCAATTGGGTGTAGTAGTTGTACACATTTCTGATGCTCCCTGGGCCGGTGTGCAGTGACAGAGAGGCTCATTTGCATATATTAAAACATCACGTTTCTCAACAATGCAGGCACATATGAACATGGGACCAACACAGATGTCTTCAGCTGCCAAGTGCACATGTAACAGGTCAGCCAGTGTCATAGGTACAAAACTGCTGACAGATGCCTCGTTCTCACAGCTGCACAAGTAGCAATCAGCCACAAAGGTATTTCTTTATAGTAGATGGAGCAATCTTCCTTACTTTGTACTTCACTAGCCAAATTTGACTTGGGCATCCAGATGTGGGGTGTACTACTGTACTTTTAGGCAATTTCTTGCAACCCAGTAGTTGTTCCGCTCGATGGCAGGCATAACTCTACTCCTACACTCTTTGGACAGGTTGCTTATCCACATTTTCACCTTGTGGAGGTATATACAGTACATCGGTGGGCCAAACTGTGTGGTGTGTGCTCAGGCACCAGAGGCTTCTCCTGAACACGGTTGCCATAGAATCTATAAGTCCTTTGGAGACTGGTTACCTCTACAGGTCTTTATCTACACCTCTCTGACATCTGGTCAATTTTTTGTAGGTGTTATGGCTCTTTCCTTGGCCCTTGGCCCAAGGCCCTGGTTAATCCAGGTCCAGGATGAACTGGCTTGTCAGCTTCACATTTTCTCATGTGCTTCCTCTATCTAGCCATTGCTAGGCTGGACTACAACAACTAACTGAATGTTCTGCCCTCCTTTATATAGAGAGTGACACTAGCCCCATCTAGTGGTGGCTAAAAATATGGCTGGTCACTACCTTGTGCTTATACAATACAACAGGGCAGATGTATCATTAAAATACGCCACTTTTTGTGGCGTGAAAAAGTTGTAAACTTTTTAAATTCCACTTGTGCAAATTTTTTTGCACAAGTGGCATTTCTCCACTGGCCTTGGCACTTTCCCAAAAAAGGCACGTGACAAGGGCAAGGAAGTGGCACCAGTTTTCTGTTGTAAAAGAACACTGTAATATCAGTTGAGACGCACGGACTGCCGGATGCTGCGCCCAATTTATTACGAGGCATATCTTGTCATAAATTAGGCGCAGCATCCGGTAGCGCGTGTGGTTATCACCAGTCTATGATAAATCTGGCCCAAAAAGTTTACAGTAAATGGATTTTTGAGCATTGCAGTATACTGCGACCCTTGGGAGTAGGATGCTGCAATGCTGCGTCATCCTGAAAATTTTTGAAAAAAAAAAAGATTTAGTGGAA
Organism: Rhinella marina; assembly: GCA_900303285.1. NCBI lineage: Eukaryota > Metazoa > Chordata > Amphibia > Anura > Bufonidae > Rhinella > Rhinella marina. The sequence goes on along the minus strand of ONZH01006615.1, from coordinate 63,582 downwards.
ATAAATCTTACGACTAAAGTTTGTGATGATAAATTATTCTCTTTCCTTTCTTTATTCCTCTTTTCATGATGTCCTTACAGCTTTATTCATAAAATGCCCTTGAGGACGACCCCTGGATTTTATAGAGACGGCATTTATGGCTGAGCTTTTTATTTTATTTATAAGCCCCTGTTCTTTGTTATTTCTGAGCATCTATTCTGGAAATTACCGAAAAGCTTTTACTGGGTAAAAAAGGTCAACTTTTAGAGAATACTCTCCTTAGTCACAATTATACTGAAAGACCCGGTCACAATGTACCAGAGAGATGGAACAAGAAATTGGTCCTTCACAAAAATGCTCTTCAGTTTAATCTCTATGGTATATTAACTAATAATATAAGGAACCAGCTTGGCCCATGTCGCAGTTTCACAATCGGAAGGTGAATCTAAACCCTTTTATCATCATATAATTTTTGGATATCACGTCCATCACGTCAATTCTGTCCGGAGTATGGATATATTTAAAGAAGAACTCCCACAAAAAATGTTATTGTCTGACCTGTTAGAAAGGTATATGATGTAATCTGTAGTTAAGGTAATCTTCTTACCAGTGGCTGTATTTGTGAGTTATATCTCCCTGATGTTTCTCATCTGTGTAATGTGACCAGCAATCAGACTCACCAACTCACACAGCATCTTATGTGTGGACAGGAAGTCTATTTCTCTATGCATTCCTATGGGAGCCTCACTCTCAGTCTCATAAGAATGAATAGAGAAGTAACTGACTTCCTGTCCTGTGTCAGTTGGAGATCAGAGAGTTGGTCACATGACACAGCTACAATTAGAAGAGAGGAGATAGCTCACAAATACAGTCACTGATGAGAAGATTGCATTCACTACAGATTATATCATGCACGTTTATAACAGGTCAGAGAATAAAAGTTTCTTCTTTAAGGGGTCTAGTTTGGGGTCTGAATGTATTTTTTCCTTGATTTCTTTCATATTTACTGATGAGCTTAGAGGGATTGCGCTGTGTGGCCATATGTGAGACCTCTGATCTAACCAGGGATAGAGGAGTTGAAAACATGGGGCGTCTGGATGATAGGATAATGTTTTGAGGTGTTTTGTGGGGCTCTGAATTAAGTTTGGATTTATGGTCTAGTGTCTAATATGGGTATAGGGGATCTGGGGTCTGACTATGTTCTGGAGTCATGTCTGGATTATGAATAGTTTTTAGAGGGTTGGCTTTGGAGTCTGAAAATAGTTAAGGTGAATATATTTAGTTGGTTTGAGGTCTGAATATATTTAGGTAGTCTGGAGTCCTTATATTTAGAGTGTCTGGTCAGGGTCTGAGCATATTTAGGGGGTCTAGAGAGAGAGCGTAAGAGAGACACAGACTAGTATACAAATGTATGTTTCTCAACAATATATATAAGGGGTACTCATTATGGAGAGCCCCTAGTTTGCTGACTTCATGTGTGCAGTATTGTAGGCCTGGTGATATCCCTATGGGTTTCTATTCAAATATATATTGAAATTAACAACCCTACCAATAAGCTGTCTCAGGGAGCACAGCGCTGTACATTGTATAGTGGCTGTGCTTGGTATTGTAGCTCAGCCCCATTCACTTCTATGGGGCTGAGCTGAAACTAGGCCACATGACAATGTAAGGTGACATTATATGGCCTAGGAAGACGCAGGCGATGCCCCTATGGCTTTCTGGGAAATATATTGAAATTAGCTTTCCTAAACCTATGTGTTGCCAGTAGAGGTTAGCCATGATAATTTGCATATATTTTCCCCAGAAATAAAGAGGGATGCTGTCTAGCCTACAAAATTAATCATGTATATCAACTAGTCTTCAATTAAGGCCGTGAAAGAAGAGAACCTGGTCTCATCTGTTTTACTCAATATATCCTGAAAGAGCTAGCTACAGATGGGAGGCTGGCTTAGCTATTTTTCTAGCTTTAATACATAAGCATGTTTAAAAGGCAGGAAGGCATCTCTGCCAATCCTCTGTGTGAAACTGTTGCCGCCCTCATATGGATGCAGTGTTCTCCTTACTGTTCGCCCATTTGCTAAGCAGTAACAAATAGTACTGTAGCTCCTGGTGTCCTAATTCCCCTTAGAAAACAGCATCAGTACAGCAAAAACAGAAACACCTTTAGAAACTTTAATTCATGTCTGAAACAAATCTTTTAAAGAATTCGACTAACTCATCTCTAGTCTAAATGCATTTAGTCCCTGAATTTTATATAACCTATGCTCTTCAAAAAGGCGCCGCCAATTTTTGCTGTGACCCACAGCTTGAATCTCACTCTATGAATGAACCTCTCAGGTACAAAAATTCAATTCGGTTGCTTTTCTTCGTAAGAGCATTTCTTTGTAAGTAGCGGACGCAATGACTGGGAACGGTAATTGCACTGCCCCCCGTCATTAAACCCCTCAGATGCCACACACATCACTAATCACGCCATATGAGATTACATTTAGGGATTTCAGTGGTTATTCTGTTAATATATAAATACATAAATAATACCTTATCCATGTGAGTACAAAGAAGAAACCGCGGCCATCACGCAAGGTGCGTGATGACGTAATCACACTGGCCGGCATGGTGACATCATAAGTCACTGTGCACGAGGTCTCGTGCAGGATCTCCAATCAAGATGGCTGCAACGGCCTTTTCGTGGTCAAATGGATGGCGTGAGTATGTTTTGGTTTTTTTACACCATTTCAGGGAAAATTGATTAGTTACTACTAGGAATAAGCAAACCTGTGCAAGTTCAGGTTCGCCGGTTTAGGACGAACTTCAGGTCAAAATTTGGGTCCCGAACTTGAAGTCAATGGGGCCCGAACTTCACTTTATTATGTTCTGTTATAGCATGGTTATAGCGCAAAATAATAGCATTCTTAAGACAGAATGCAAAAGAATATGGCATTTTAGGGGTTAAAAAAACGCAAAACAAACTCACCCCATCCACTTGATCGCTCTGCCACAGTGTCTTCTATCTTCTTTCAGCAGGATCTGCCAAAGGACCTGCGATGATGTCACCGCAGGTCCTTTGGCAGGTCCTGCTGAAAGAAGATAGAAGAGTGTAGTGAGCGCTATGATGTCATCGCAGGTCCTTCTATTTTCATTCAGCAGGACCTGCCAAAGAACCTGCAATGACGCCTTCGCAGGTCCTTTGGCAGGTCCTGCTGAAAGAAGACAGAAGACACTGCGGCAGCACGATCAAGTGGATGGGGTGAGCTGTTTTTTTTTTTAATCCCTAAGTTGCTATATTCTTTTGCATTCTGTCTTAACAATGCTATTATTTTCTGCTACAACTATGTTATAACGGAAAATAATAAAATGATCCGAACACTGAACCCGAACCCAGGCTTCAGTGAAAAGGTCCGGGTCTGGATCCGAGTATCCGAACTTGCAAAGTTTGGTATGAACCCGAACTTTGCAGTTTGGGTCCGCTCATCCCTAGTTACTACGAAGCATAAGGAAATTTGTCTTTGCGGCGAATGAACTTTTTCCTGAAATTCGGATCGAAGTCCACTTCGGATACTTCGATTCGCTCAACCCTAACTGCCACAGTAAAGTGTGACCTTTATTTTTCCTACAGCTGATTACTGTATAATACATGTGGTATAGAAAAGACATGTCCCAAAACATCATCAGCGCCCGCTGTGAACTGAACCTGTTGGGTCACTGAGAGACATAAACCCAGCAGCTTGTGGTGGTGAGGGATGAACCTCATTTTTTGTAGAAACATAGGACGTCTTATATAAACAGATCGGTTCGTATTTTTCAGTTTACTTTTCTGCATACTGTATCTGCTGCTGGCAATTATATAGTAAAAATCGGTCCCGGGCTCTTCCGGCTTTCGCTTCCTCTATGTACAGAAGATTTCTGACAGGCTGATGGGTAATTTCGGACTTGATTGACAGGATGACAGGAATTACACATGCAGCAAAAGAGTGATGGAGACCAAAGCTGATGTATTGAGGGCATCCTGTACAGTACGGTTAATGCTAGTATAAAATTCTCTTTCAGTATTATAGCCCTCGTCAAAGGAAGTGTTGCCTGGTTTTGCATTATATTTCCATAAACCGTCCCATTTATAAATTAGATTGAAGCTCTAGGGACTTGCTTCTTCTATGAAGTCAGGCATATCTGTCTATTGACCTACATGGATACATTCCTCTATACAATGTATCTTATTTAGTGATGATCGAGCACTAAGGTGCTCGTATGCTCGGGTGCTCTGGCCGAGTACTCAGGGCTGCTCAAGTGCTCGGCCGAGCACCCGAGCATAATTGAAGTCTATGGGAGTAAACCAGGCACCCCCTACTCGGAAGAGCTGGGGGTGCCTGGTTTACACAAGTGCCCAAAATTAAAAAAAAAAAAAAAAACACACAGACAAACAGACATACTTACCTTCCCTGGCAGCTCCCGACCTGCTCCAGCAGGAAGACAGCACGCAGAGCGGTAATTTTTACCACAGCGCCACCTGCTGGATGGGAGGAGGGAGCTGCCAGGGAAAGGTAAGGACAGATCCGTCATGACCCCAATGCAAGTCAATGGGGACGGATCCGTTTACTAGTGTGTCACACCAAACGGATCCGTCCCCATAGACTTGCTTTGCGCTCGAGTACACTCGGTGTTCGGCCGAACACCGACCAAAGGCATGCTCGGCTGAACAGCGAGTTCGGCCGAGCAAGCTCGCTCAACACTAATCTTATTGTAATCTGTATCACCAGCATTCAGTCCACACAAGGTTAATTAGCCTCCATGGTCTTTATTCCAGATGGGTACGGTAAGTGTAGTACCCCAGATGAACACTGCAAAGGGTTACATTTTGCTATTTGTGTAATGTGCTTATTCTGTCCTCAAGAGCTTATTGGGCCCTACTCAGAAGAAGATAGGCTGGACCTGCCCCCTCTAGGGGAGGATCTGAATAGTGTAGCGCAAGAAGCCAGAGAGTAAGGAGCTGTATGTTGTGTGAGACTTGCTCCAAAGAGCCGTCATCCTGGTGTAGTACCCTACAATAGGGTTACTGCAAAAGAGTAATTGTGATAATGTTATGATGCTAAGTAAAACATTCTGATGTATTATACAATATTTGTGTACCTAATACACTAGCATTATATAGATAATTAAGGGTCATTCTGTTAGGTTGCCAGGAGATGGACTTGGGTCCTCACCTTGGTTAGTAAGGGGAGTTGGAGTTAGCTGTACTACAGTTAGGAACTACATGTGCAAGCTTCTCAGAGCTAGGCCCAAGTCCAATGAACCTTCATCTCTGAGACTTCTACAGCCAAGAAAGCAACTTTATTATCAAAAGTGCTCCAGAAAGAGAAAAATCAGATCCATAATCTACAAGGTATTATACACATTTATGTCAAAGAGACCTTACTGCTGTGAGAGGGAGCACCAGCCGTACTGCTGCTGCTGCTGCTTCTCCCCGTGCAGGGATGAAAACATCTGGTGTCGGGGGTTATGCTAGGGAGGCTCTTCTCTGTCCCCGCCTTCCATTGGCTGCTCCCCCAGAAACTGTATGTTTTCTTCCCTGCACGGGAAGAAGCTGCAGCGGCCGTACAGGGACAAGGAGCGGCGCAGGGAACAGGAACTGCGGTAAGTATAATCAGGGCCGGCCTTAGGTGGCAGGGTGCCCTGTTCAAAATTGCCCTTAGGTGCCCCCTCCCTTCGCAGTTTTATAATGTTAGTTTTTGTGACTTTTGTTCATATGTTTAGCTCAGTTTCTGCAGGCCATCCTAGGTAAAATATTGAAACTGCTGTCCATATTGGTAATTTTTATGATTTTCGAATATACACTTCCATAAACAGAAACCTTGTAATAACGACCTAACCTGAATGAAATGCATAAGAAGTAAAATGGAAAATAATTATCACTTGTTCATTTTCTATATTAATAAGCATTTTATTCCAACGTCATCTAGGATGACAGAAGACAGTTTTCATATACAGGACTGCCATAACCAGTCTATTGCATAATGCATATATGAAAAATACACACTGTAACTTTAGAGGGGCTGTCCCGAACTCATCCAATATAAGAGATACCGAATGCATCCATGTTCCCAGCATTCCAGTGTGATAAACGCTGAGGGAGGGATTTATCATCCCTGTATGCATGTTTTCTGGCTTACAAAAATAAGCTAATTTCTGAGCAGTCGCTAGTTTGCTCAAGAACTTGCTCATTTTTGAAGTTTCTGCAGCGGCCATTCCACTTCTGAAATGAAAAAGTGTGGCCTCAGCTCAAGCCAGATTTACTATAGTCTATGCAACTTCTGTAGCCTATATTGTAGGGCAAACCTATACCACCTCCGTGGTGGAATAGACCTGAAGCCACTTTAAAGAGGGGAAATTCTGCCCAGGCAGATATATGAGGAGGCTTATGCCTCTTAGTAAATCTGCCTAGCTGGATGGGCAGCGGATTTCACTTAAGAATGGCATGAAAAACACTGGTCCTTCGTACATCTCCCCCTAAGTGTTTCCACATTTCCGGGTAAAAACATTTAACAAAATACTGAGTATGTCCATGATTTCCCATTTCCAATGTTCTGATATAAGTACTGAGAATTTCCCTCTAATTCTTGATCCAATATGATAAGTATTGAGTATTGAGAGTGTCCCTGGTGACCCAATGTTTTAAGTACTGACCGTTTCCCTGTCCCTTGAGATCCAATGTGATGTAAGTACAGAAAGTGTCCAGGTTCCTCCTGGCCATCCACTGTGATAATTACTATGAGCTTCCATGTCATCAGTGATTCAATAGGATAAGTACTGGGAATGTCCCTGGTCATCCTAAAAATACTGGGTGTCCATAGCCGAACGGTGTGATAATTCCTGAGCGATTCCTTGTCCATTCTGATGTGACAAGTACTGAAATATTTCTGGCGGTCCCGTATCATAAATTCAGTGTGTCCATGTCCTTGATGATTCAGTACGAATACAGTAGAATGTATTCTTTATCACATAATCCATTTTGAAAAATTGTATACTGATAGCCATTAATGCTACTTAAAGGGGAAGAAAGTAAGACACATATGAGACCCTGCAAAGTTCAAGCCTTCAGGACAATGCACTTTAGTGATCGCAGAGGGATGAAAAGAAGGAATATTTTCTCCGCTTCCACAAACAAATAACAGAGAGTGAAAGAAAGAAATTAGAACAGGGATAGTAATAGCATCTCACTACGAAAAGTCATCTCAAAACCACCTCACAGACAAGAAACAAGGCCTATGGGTCCAAAAATGATAGTTTCTCATAGTAAGATAAAGTTTCAGATTTATGAGAGTAACAAAAAAGTTTTTGAGACACAAACAAAACAAAGACTTAACCCCTTAAGGCCGAAGCTACTTTTACACTTAATGCCGAAGCCACATTTTTTAAATCTGCCATGTGTCACTTTATTAATTCATAACTTTGGGATTCTTTCACCGATTCGACTGATTCCAAGATTGTTTTTTCGTGACACATTGTACTCCATGACAGTGGTAAATTTGAGTCAATATAAATCACCTTTATTTATAAAAAAAATCCTAAATTTACAGAAAATTTAGAAAAATTTGTAATTTTCAAACTTTGAATTTCTCTGCTATTAAGGCAGATAGTGATTCCTCACAAAATAGTTATTACTTTACATGTCCCATATGTCTACTTTATGTTGCCATCATTTTGTAGATGTAATTTTATTTTTTGGGGATGTTAGAAGGCTTAGAATTTTAGAAGCAATTCTTTAAATTTTTTAGAAATTTTCCAAAACCATTTTTTTAAGCACCAGTTCAGTTCTGAAGTCACTTTGTGGGGCTTACATAATAGAAACCACCATAATTTTTTTTATTTTTTGGGCAATTGTCTCAGGTAGGGGCTCATTTTTTGCGGGAAGAGGTGACGGTTAGATTGGTACTATTTTGAGGGGCTTGCTATTACACTTTTTGTGATGTAAAGTGACAAAAATGGCTTTTTTGACCCTGTTTTTATTTTTATTTTTTTACGGTGTTCGCCTGAGGGGTCGGAACATGTGATATTTTTGTAGAGCAGGTTGTTATGAACGTGGCGATACCTAACATGCTTGGGGTATTTTTTATCTTTTTTTACTAATTTCAAATTTGAGTTTTGGGGGGAAAATGGGATTTTTTTTAAACTTTTTTTTAATTTTTTTACACTTTTTTAGACTCAGACCCACTTGGTTCTTGAAGATCCAGTGGGTCTGATTGTTCTATAATACACTACAGTACACTATATAGTGTACTGCAGTGCATTTTCACTCTTGCTTAGCCTTGTCAGGCTCCTGCCTTTAGCAGGAGCCTGATGAGGCTTAGCTTACACCATGGCAACCCAGACGCTTCTGAAAGTGTCCGGTTGCCATGGTAACCATCGGGACGCTGCCACAGCAGAGCAGCGACCCGATGGGAGGGAGAGGGAGCTTCCTCCCTCTCTTCTGGCCTCACCATCGGCGCTGCCATCGCACCGCAGTGCCCAATGGGAGAGGGAGGGAGCGCTCCCTCCCTGTTAACCCCTTCCATACAGCGGTCCCTACGGACCGCGGCATGGAAGGCGTTAAACTGCTGACATCTGTGCCTGCACCGATGTCAGCAGTTTCAAGCAGAGTATCAGCTGTATGCTGATACTTTGCTTGAAAACCGCTCGCCATCCTGAAAAATCATTGCAGGCGGCACTCCCGCCGCAGCCGCCCGCACATCGCCCGCCCGCCCGCACATTATATCCCCCCCCCCAATCGGCCATCAGAGAAAACAGTGGGGTGGGGGGGGAGATATATATAAAAAATATATTCTTACATTTAGTTATTTATTTATTTCAGTGTTTATTTCAGATGCGATCGTTGTGATTGGCTAGTCTGAACAGACTAGCCAATCACAGCGATCGCTAGCCCGGGACCGCCCCCATTGGTCCCGGGCTGGTTAGCTGAGACCCCTGGCTGTAAGTAACAGCCGGGGTCTCAGCACTGTCACCATGTCATCAGACATGGTGACAGTTTAATGCCATGATGGCTTATCATGCCATGATGGCAAGCGGCTCCTGCCCATGACGGGATAAGCCGTCATTGGGCGTTAAGGGGTTAAATATCAGGCCTGTATATTAGAACAACACCATGACTACCATTACTAACTCCACTACTGTCACTGAATATAAACAGTATATATTACCCAATATTACCAATTATATTAGTATACAAGGGACAAATAATACAGCCTTAGTAAATATTACTAACACAATGACTGAATAATACCACCATACTCTCATTATAGAGAACACAATAAACACAGACCCATATCACCCCCATACAGTGTACAGTGAACATACTGTATAGAGATAGATGTAATTGATTACCGTTACATCCAGTGACTCCAGAAGACGTCTTCTCTATTCAGTCTTTCCTTTTGTTTTCCATTCAGTTCAGACCTCCATGTCAACTTCTCCCGGCCATGAGTCGCCTCTTCAGCATCTGTCAGACAAACATCTTAGAATCTGCATTTTCCAGCATCCTGATCACCTCTACACAATCTCCTCAGCTATAGCCCCAAAACTTCAATAATACCCCGCCACACACACACACACTGGTAGGCAAGTATGTCATTCCCATTAGTGCCAGTAACATCCCCCCCCCCCACCATTCATTCCCATTAGGCCAGTAACATCGGGGGGGCTCCATTCATTCCCATTAGGCCAGTAACATCCCCCCCATTCATTCCCATTAGACCAGTAACATCCCCCCCTCCATTCATTCCCATTAGGCCAGTAACATCCCCCCCTCCATTCATTCCCATTAGACCAGTAACATCCCCCCCTTCATTCATTCCCATTAGGCCAGTAACATCCCCCCCTTCATTCATTACCATTAGGCCAGTAACATCCCCCCTTCATTCATCCCCATTAGGCCAGTAACATCCCCCCCACCATTCATTCCCATTAGGCCAGTAACATTACACTCTACAGGAGGAAGGTCCCTGCCGATAAAAGCTTACATACTACAGGAGAGAGGATTCTGTTCATAAGAGCTTACACTCTACAGGAAAGAGGTCCCTGCTCATAAGAGCTTACACTCTACAGGAGGAAGGTCCCTGTCGATAAAAGCATACATACTACAGGAGAGAGTTCCCTTACCATAAGAGCTTACACTCTTCAGGCGAGAGATACCTGCCCAGAAAAGCTTACACTCTACAGGAGAGAGATCCCTGACCACAAGAGCTTACACTCTATAGAAGAGAGGTCCCTTTTCATAAGAGCTTGTACTCTCTGGTAGTGAGGTCCGTGTTCATAAGAGCTTGCACTCTATATTAGACCCCACAAATGCAGTTAAAGAGTTTGTCCAGGCTCATAGAAAATCTACTTTTAAACGAAATAGACGAGGTGGCAAATCATAATGAGGTTGTTATTATTGGGGATTTCAACTACCCAGATATAGACTGGAAAACTGAAACCTGTATATCTCATAAAGGAAACAGGTTCTTGGCAATAACCAAAGACAATTACCTTTCCCAACTGGTTCAGGACCCGACTAGAGGGACGGCCATACTGGACTTAGTATTAACCAATAGACCTGACAGAACAACAGATGTGCAGGTCGGGGGACACCTGGGAAATAGTGACCATAACATAATAACCTTCCAACTGTCATTCAAAAGAGCGTTTCTTCAGGGAGGAACAAAAATACCAAACTTCAAAAAAGCTAAATTTAGCCAACTAAGAGAGGCCATAGGCCTAACTAACTGGGACAAAGTCCTCAAAAATAAAAATACAGCCACAAAATGGGATATTTTTAAAAGCATCTTAATATCTTAAAATTATCCACTGGCGCTATTTCAGGAACACTACTTGTTGCTGCCGTGACCGCAGCAGAACTGCACCACCTGCTGCCTAAAATTAAATCAGTAAAACAACATATACAATTGGCACCGCGCAACTCTGCAACTCCTATTTCCCCTTCCCTCTGCTCCGTTATACACCTCCCTGCACAATCTCTATAGTCACAGATCGACAAGTATATAGCAACTTCTTACAGATACCTTCTTCCAAGATACCTCTATCAGCTGCCCTGTAGTATCTGTACTGTTATTGCGCTAATCACAGCATTACCTATATCTTGGTTGGTTCACGTTACAAACTTTACCACGTGTTCCTACCTTAATACGGTTTGCTGGGGGTATCCGGGTGTCCGGTCTGGAGGGGGGATATGCCCGATCTTTGTTGGGAGTTGTCTTGTTAGGTGGAGCGGGCCCCGGCCGGTGGCTCCGCTCCGTTTGAACTCACTGTAGTTCGCTCTCGTACAGAGCACTTGGTGACGTCACCTGCACTACGGATCGGTACTGTAACCAAAAGGATTCCACGCGTTGGTGGAATCCTTTTGGTTACAGTACCGATCCGTAGTGCAGGTGACGTCACCAAGTGCTCTGTACGAGCGCGAACTACAGTGAGTTCAAACGGAGCGGAGCCACCGGCCGGGGCCCGCTCCACCTAACAAGACAACTCCCAACAAAGATCGGGCATATCCCCCCTCCAGACCGGACACCCGGATACCCCCAGCAAACCGTATTAAGGTAGGAACACGTGGTAAAGTTTGTAACGTGAACCAACCAAGATATAGGTAATGCTGTGATTAGCGCAATAACAGTACAGATACTACAGGGCAGCTGATAGAGGTATCTTGGAAGAAGGTATCTGTAAGAAGTTGCTATATACTTGTCGATCTGTGACTATAGAGATTGTGCAGGGAGGTGTATAACGGAGCAGAGGGAAGGGGAAATAGGAGTTGCAGAGTTGCGTGGTGCCAATTGTATATCTTAATATCTAATTGTGAGAGGTACATACCTTATGGGAATAAAAGGTTAATGAACAATAAAAAACCAATGTGGATTAATAGAGCTGTAAAGAAAGCATTTAAATCACTAAAACAGGAGGGGAGCGAGGAAGCATTGAAAAACTATAAGGCAAAAAATAGAATATGTAAAAGACAAATAAAAGCAGCCAAACTAGAGACCGAGAGATTAATCGCCAAAGAAAGTAAAACTAACCCTAAAATGTTCTTTAATTATATAAATGGTAAAAAGTATAAACCTGAAGGTGTCGGCCCCTTACAGAGTAATGAGGGGGGAGTTGCAGAGAGCGATGAGGAGAAAGCAAAGCTATTAAATATCTTTGTCTCCACTGTATTCACTGAGGAAAATAAACTGTCTGATGAAATGCAGAATATAAAAGTAAATTCCCCATTAAAAGTGCCCTGTCTGACCCAGGAAGAAGTAGAGCTGTGTCTTAAAAAGATTAAAATAGACAAATCGCCAGGACCGGATGGCATACACCCACGTATCCTAAGAGAATTAAGTATGTTATCGCCAGACCCTTATTTCTGATATTTAAGGACTCTATACTGACAGGGAGTGTTCCACAGGATTGGCGCATAGCAAATGTGGTGCCAATATTCAAAAAGGGTCCAAAAAACAGAGCCCGGGAACTATAGGCCGGTAAGTTTAACATCTGTCGTGAATAAACTGTTTGAGGGTTTTCTAAGAGATGCTATCTTAGAGTACCTCAATGAAAATAAGCAAATTACTCCATATCAGCATGGCTTCATGAGGGATCGGTCATGTCAAACCAATTTAATCAGTTTCTATGAGGAGGTAAGTTCTAGACTGGACCGCAGCGAATCAATGGATGTCGTATATCTGGACTTCTCCAAAGCATTTGACACGGTACCACATAAAAGGTTAGTATATAAGATGAGAATGCTTGGCCTGGGAGAAAATGTCTGTATGTGGGTAAGTAACTGGCTCAGTGATAGAAAACAGAGGGTGGTTATTAACTGTACATACTCAGGTTGGGTCACTGTAACTAGTGAGGTACCACAGGGGTCAGTATTGGGCCCTAATCTCTTCAATATATTTATTAATGATCTTGTAGAAGGCTTGCACAGTAAAATATCAATTTTTGCAGATGACACTAAACTGTGTAAAGTAATTAACACAGAAGAGGACAGTTCACTGCTACAGCAGGATCTGGATAGACTGGAGGCTTGGGCAGAGAAGTGGCAGATGAGGTTTAACACTGACAAATGTAAGGTTATGCATATGGGAAGGAATAATGCAAGTCACCAGTACATACTAAATAGTAAAATATTGGGTAACTCTGACATGGAAAAGGACCTAGGAATTTTAGTGAACAGGAAACTAAGCTGCAGAAACCAGTGTCAGACAGCTGCTGCCAAGGCCAATAAGATAATGGGTTGCATCAAAAGAGGCATAGATGCCCGTGATGAGAACATAGTCCTGCCACTTTACAAATCACTAGTCAGACCACATATGGAGTACTGTGTACAGTTCTGGGCTCCTGTGAACAAGGCAGACATAGCAGAGCTGGAGAGGGTTCAGAGGAGGGCAACTAAAGTAATAACTGGAATGGGTGGACTACAGTACCCAGAAAGATGATCAAAATTAGGGTTATTCACTTTAGAAAAAAGACGACTGAGGCTGAGATGTAATAACTATGTATAAATATATCAGGGGTCAGTACAGAGATCTCTCCCATCATCTATTTATCCCCAGGACTGTGACTGTGACGAGGGGACATCCTCTGTGTCTGGAGGAAAGAAGGTTTGTACATAAATATAGAAGAGGATTCTTTACGGTAAGAGCAGTGAGACTATGGAACTCTCTGCCTGAGGAGGTGGTGATGGTAAGTTCACTAAAAGAGTTCAAGAGGGGCCTGAATGCAGGGGCCTGGAAGTTAATAATATTACAGGTTATAGTTACTAGAGAGGGGTCGTTGATCCAGGGAGTAATTCTGATTGCCTGATTGGAGTCGGGAAGGAATTTTTTTCCCTAAAGTGGGGAAAACTGGCTTCTACCTCACAGGGTTTTTTTGCCTTCCTCTGGATCAACTTATAGGAAAACAGGCCGAACTGGATGGACAGATGTCTTTTTTCGGCCTTATAAACTATGTTACTTATAAACTATGTTAGGCCTTTACTACTGATGACCTATCCTCAGGATAGGCCATCAATATCAGTTTGACGGGAGTCCAACATCCGGCACCCCCGCCGATCAACTGTATGAGGAGATGACGCACTCAGTGCGCACATGCCATCTCCCTTCCTGCTGCTGTTTATGGTTTTTGCCATAGAAGGGAGGCGGCACGTGCGCACTGCAAGCGCTGTCTTCTCATGCAGCTGATCAGCGGGGGTGTCGGGTGTCGCACCATTGCCAATCTGATATTGATGTGTGATGCATTCTCTGGAATCACCTGTTACTGTCTGGCAGACTGATCAGGGTCTGGCAGATATACAGAGAAGGCTACCTATAGGAATGTCGATTGTAAACTGTGTTGGACATAGGTAATGGACTGGGGCTCTTTTTCAGGATCTGGCCCCTTTTATTCAGTGAAAGGTGGGGTTAATTTTACATTATACAAAGGGATTTTGCACAATTGTCGCTTCCAACTCATCCAACATCACTGATTATTGATTATATTGGGCGACGTTGAATAAATAAAATGCATTTAAAAGGAATAATCAGTTTAGCTCTAAAGTCGGTGATTCATCAGTGTCCGCAGAGAGCGGCACGTGGCTGGCTGATACGGTTTGCATCGGTTTTACAGCACAAATCATTGAGACAGTTATGTTATTCTTACAGCAAAGCTTTCTGTCCGGACCTTTTTACGATTTTTACAATTACAAAACCAATCCGCATGAAAGCGACAATTAAATTTGCAAAATCCATCCAACCAGCTACAAACCGTTTTTCAGCAGCGTTACTGTGTAATTTCAGAGAGCCTCAGGAGCCGAAACTGAGCATTTTTTAAATCTCATCCTTAAATGTAAAAAAAATTACAGAATCCAGAACTTGGGCATTAACAAAAGATTGAAAAATGATCGTCTAGCATGGTTTTTCTCAACCCTTTCAAGCTTCGTAATCCCCTAGTTACAAAAACGTCCAATGGGAGTGTCCAATGGAAATGTAAGGAGCATCTGGGGTCTGTGGGTCCGGACTGGGAATGTAATGTGGCCCTGGAAAAAAATACTAAAAGTGGCCCCATTTTATATTTGGGTCCAAATTGATGGAAGGCAGGGCCAGCAATATCATATTGTGACACATTATACCACCCCAACAGAGCCAAATACCACAGTCCATCACATAATACTGCCAGCAGCACAAAATACATCCCCCAAAACTTCCACTGGCCGGCTGTGAGGAGAGCTCAGGTGGCCCCCTGGGCATCCGCCAACCAGGAATTTTCCCTGTAAGGTCTATGGCCAATATGCCCCTGGGAACAATAGCATATGTCAGTGGGGTCTGTCAGTGAGGGGATCGAATGTTGGTGTCCATAATGTGCTTATAACCCCCCTCAGCAGACACTAAAATTAATACAGACCACACAGGAGGCCAGGCCAGACTCTCTCACCATAGACCACACTATATAAAAACCCCAAACCAGGACAGGATAGTAGTTGCTACCGGACGTGGCTCAAAGTTTCATCACTTCATTCCTGCAGAAGGCCCAGTGATGACCTTCACCTGTCCCTAGACCAGCGCCTCAACCACCTCACATCCCTTCACCCTCTCCAAGGCAATGAGCAGAGAACTGTGCACTTTTGGCTCAACCTGACATTCTTCCGGTGCTAGAGACTGTTGTTGGGTCCACAAGGTGTGAATTGGATGCCATTTTTAACAACAACTACTTCAGGAGTACAAGGCTCATCTTCCCCCCAGGAAAGAGGCAGGCAGCACAACAAGAGGACAGGCTTTGAAAGTTTTTTCACCTTTTACATTGTAGGCGGTCTATGTACTTTGGTGGGGTCAGCAATGACAGACTCTAAGATTTCGGGGGTTAAAAGTCCAAATGGTACTTTATGTTTCATCCAGCACAACACAATACAGGGCATCCAAGTTAATTGGCACTTGACTGAAGCCACAGCGCATAAAGCATAACACAAAAACATGAAATAAACACATGCACGTCTGGGCGCTAACTATACAGAGAACGTCTTACTCTCACCTATGACTTAAGCATGTCAGGACCAGACTCCAAGACTGCTACCTCTTGGAGAAGTCTCTGTTCAAGTGACTGCTGACCCACGGCCACAGTGTCAAGAGATACTGGTGAGGAGAACCAAGTGATCAGGCAAAACAGTGATCAGGAACAGGCTGAGGTCCGGGCAGGCAGAGTATGCATTGGGCGGCCACCATAACAATCTTGTACTGTAAGGATAGTGCTCTTTTAAATGTCAGTTAGATGTAGATAAGGTCAAGCATTGTATTACTATGACCCTTGATCCTGATCGGGCAGTTGTTCAATATGCGCTGATTTATAAGAGGACACTGTAGGGGTGGAATTGTCACTCCAATGATGAATGTTGATGCTTATCCACTTCTTTCTGCTTTTCAGTGCATCATTGTGTTGTAAGGGTATTTTATGTACTTATTCCTTGTAATGTAGTGAGTTAGGGATACTGTAGTTTAGTTAGATAACGTACGTATATAATCCCCCCCCCATTGTGCTGAGAAGGACACATTCCTGAGTGATTATCTCATGTATTACCATGGATTGTCAGCCATGTGCTATGACATGGTGGCCAGAGCCCATGCCCATATTGTATTGTTTTGCAGGCCAGTGATTATTTAGTTTTACTTTTCTGTATGTGATTGTCTGTTTTATATGTTTTATCACATTTAGTAAATATGTTTATTCACTTAGCCTGTGTAAACTTATTTATTCTCAAATCTTTTGAATTCACATTTTTAAACAATCATCTACGTGAAAAACAAGAAGTCATAAATCAAAGGTGCAATTGGAAGCTCCAGGACCCCAATGCAAAACCTGGGAGAGGACACCCACTTCCAAAGTGCCATTAAACATACTGGGGTCTTCTTATGTGGGAGAGGAGCCTTTGGGACCCCCTTAGGCTACTGGGCCTAGTTGCTCCTGCATTCTTTGCACCACCCTACATTTCTGTCTCTGCTTTCAGGATTTCTAAGTTATGTGGAGTGAGATAAAAAAAAAGTCAATAAATTAAAAACTTCATAAAAAGAGCTCAATGTATTTTAGATGAGCACGCCGATGACTTATGGCGAGGAGACGGCTATAAATAGTAGGACGTGACTGCTGACAATGTGATTATTATGTGCCGCACATTGCAATCCAATTGTTTTAATGGGAAGAGCAATATTTCCTCTCGATTAGAAAGTGCTGCCTCAGTAACATTCCCGGCCAACTACGCTCACTAACACTATCTGTTCTTTTGTATGAAAATTTTTATCAATGTTCTCCAGTCTGTGGAACGAGAACAATACCAAAGAGTAGAGGATGAAGGAGTAGAAAATCAAAGTCTTATCTCCTCTTATTCTTCTTTTAAAGAGGAAAGAAAAAAATGTATTAAAAAACCATAATACAAAAAACCTCGACAACAATAAAAAACAACTCTTTATGTCTCCATTTTGTTTCCCCGTCCAGTCTTAACTCTTTCACTACTGGAGGTTTTCTCATTTCTGCGTTTTCATTTTTCTTCCCTATCTTCCTTCAGCCTTCCTTTTTTTATATTTCCGTTCACATAGCTCTATGAGGTCTTATTTTTTGCGGGACAAGTTGTACTTTCTAAATGCCACCATTAATTATGGCATATAATGTAGTGGGAAGCGGTAAAAAAATTCCAAATGGGGTGGAATTAGAAAAAATACGCAATTCCTCCACCCTTTTAAGGGTTTTGTTCCCACAATGTTTCGTTTGTGATAAAACTGACCCATGCCCTTCATTCTCTGGGTCAGTACGATTAGAATGATGCCCCGTATATGTATGTATAGGTTTTGTATGTCTAAATAATGTAAAACTAAATTTAAACTTTAATTTAAAATTTTAAAAAATTTTTACATCACCATATTTTGACCCCCATAACTTTTTTTATACTTATGTCTACTAAACTGTATAGGGGCTCATTTTTTGTGGGACAATCTGTAGTTTTTATTGATACCATTTTGGAATTTTTTGATCACATTTTATGATTTTTTTTTGGGTAAGAGAAGCATTGAATAAATGTTATTTAGGTATTTATTTTTTGTTATACGGAAAGGGGGGTAATTTAAACTTTTATATTTTTTTATTTTTTATACATTTTTTAACATTTTTAAAAAAATGATTTTGAAACTCGTATATGAGCCTATGAATTCAATTTTTAATTTTTAATTTTTAAAATGACTTTATTACTGTGAATTGCTCATTCACATCTGGTGGCGAAAATAAGAATTGCAGCATAAATTCTATCAGCCTCATCAGCGAGACTGATAGCATTCAGAACAACTACCAACAGCCCCATTGGCCGTAGGGGGTGTCAGTAGGAAACCCGGAAGTGTGAACTTCCTGTTTTTTGTGCATTGATCTCACTTGATCACGGCATCTAAAGCCTTTAATTATCGTGATCTGCATTATTGCTGTTCAAGGTAATTAACCGCAGGTCTCTGCTATTTGAAACAGCAGAGACTTGCTGGCCATGACGCCCGCTGCACGTGCAAGCGTGCGCCATGTCCACACATAGCTCCAGCGCTGTACATGTACGGTGCTGGTAGTGAAAGGGTTAAAGGGCTCGTCTAGGACTTAAATATGGACAACCTATCCTATAGGCCAGGGATCAACAACCTTCAGCACACCAGCTGCTGTGAAACTACAACTCTCAGGATGCATACTTAGCTGTTCTTGTAACTCCAATATAAGTGATAGGAGTTACAGTTTCAGAATAGACGGAGTGCTGGAGGTTGCTGATCCCTGCTCTAGTGTGGCAAGATGTCTAGCTTTAGGTCGGAGAGTCTGGCTATCAGGCTTCTGTTTCTCTGTCCAGCGCGACAATTGAGAGTTCTCATTTTCTGTGGCTCCCAGGCAGCAGTAAAGGAGGTGCACAGCTACAGGGTGCACTCCCTGTAGCTGTGGGTCTCCCTGCCTGCTGGTAGTTTGGGATACCTTTGATGTTAAATGTCCTTGTGGGTGCAAGGCAGGACTTGTAGTGATGCACTGGCCAGCGTGTAGTGTTAGGAGAGTCAGTAACCAGGCCAAATTAAAAGTTTTACTTTACTGTGCACAAAATAGGAGTACCGTATTTTTCGCTTTATAAGACGCACCCGAAGATAAGACGCACCCCAGATTTTAGAGTAGGAAAATAAGAAAAAAATATTTTTCATCAGACCTCATATCTGACCCCCCATAAATTTCAGGACATCACATCAGGCCCCCATCAGACCTCAGATCATCCCACTGTGCCCCCATCAGACCTCAGAACAGCCCATTGTGCCCCCATCAGACCTCAGAACAGCCCATTGTGCCCCCATCAGACCTCAAACCAGCCCACTGTGCCCCCATCAGACCTCAGATCAGCCCAGCGTTCCCCCATCAGACCTCAGAACAGCCCAGTGTGCCCCCATGAGACCACTCTGTGCCCCCATCAGACCTCAGACCAGCCCACAGTGCCCCCATTAGACCACTCTGTGCCCCCATCAGACCTCAGACCAGCTCACAGTGCCCCCATTAGACCACTCTGTGCCCCCATCAGACCTCAGACCAGCTCACAGTGCCCCCATTAGACCACTCTGTGCCCCCATCAGACCACTCTGTGCCCCATCAGACCTCAGACCAGCTCACAGTGCCCCCATTAGACCACTCTGTGCCCCCATCAGACCTCAGATCAGCCCAGCGTGCTCTATAACAATAAAAAAACTTCACTTACCTGTCCAGAGCCGCGGCTCCGCTCCGGGTCCGGCGCTTCTTAGGCTTCCCGGCCCGGTGCTGCACTGTCACCTGACTGCGTGCAGCGTCAGGTCATAGTGCGCGCACTACGTCCTGACGCTATACGCGTTCAGGACAGTGCAGCGCCGGGCCAGGAAGCCTGAGGAGCCGCAGCAGGACAAGTAAGTGAAGTTTTTTATTTTATTGTTATGGTGCACTCTGGGCTGATCTGAGGTCTGATGGGGGGGTCCCGGCCCCCCGGCAGCTAAAACATACAAGTGAGCGCTTCCATAATGGAAGCGCTCACTTGTATTCGTTTTATAAGACGCACAGCAATTTTCCCCCTACTTTTGGGGGAAAAAAAGTGTGTCTTATAAAGCGAAAAATATGGTAGTACATCCAGCAATTATTTGTACACAGTGCAAATTCCACCCAGATTTCCAAACATAAGCTAAGAAGATGTATATAGCAATGGCCCACAGATTACTATTTCTCTTGCTAAAGTCTCTACTACTATGATCTTTGGTTAGCAACTGTCATGTGTCACAATGTCCACAATTTGCACAGCGACATAAGTTTACAATAATACGACTGGCCAAATTGGACCTGAAGTGTACCTGTAACAGGGTGTCTTAACTTGTTATCTCTCCACTGCAGCAGGGTTTGAAAATGCTGTATGTTGATCACCTTGCTGACTAAACTATAATGTCTACTAATCTCTCTCTCTCATATTATTTGCTCCTGCTTTCTCTAAGCTCTTCCTCACATTACCTTCTGGAACTAGGGGGAAGGGGCCAGCCCACACCATAAGTTTTAAAGAAGGCTGGGCCAGGATTGTTAAGTCTAGCCATACATGTCTCATGATTAAGCATACTGAGTGTGTCACATTACATAGCAGTGTATATCATAACATCACAGTACAGTACATTAACAAACAATTGCAAATACCCCTGTTTACTAGGATACTGCTGTAGCACTTGATAAAACTTGTTATTCCTTTATTGTATCCAAATATGAAATAACAGCAGTATGGGGAATTTTAACATCCACAACAGGGCGAGCTATCTGAGTGCTGAACGAACTAACATTTGAACAATAGCACCAGATGCAACAAGCTAGTAATCATAAAGAGGTGATATTGATAGAACCTAGATATATTCAGAAGCCGCACAGTCAAACAGATAAAACATAAAAACAATGAATACAAATAAAAACTATAGTGATATGTAGGTCAAGTCCAGTTCCACCTATCCCTGACTCATGTGACTCAGGCTGCACAGGTGCACCAGAATGTTACCATAAGATGTAAGTCATGGTACATTCAAACCTGTAGTTGCCACACCTCCAGGTATAAATGTCCAAACACAATCACAGAAAAAAAGTGGTCTAAAATGGCAGAGAAGTGCTCAAAACCCCATATGCTGTTGTGCATATCAAACCGGGGGAGCAAATCCTGCGCATGTGATCAGTTGCTAACACTTCAGTGGGCCTGAAGGACCCCATCATAAGTCAGTGAGGACAGCTGGTGATGGATTGCACTGTGTAAAGTTAGAATTGTGACTGCTATAGTTGGATATAATACAACACCTATTTTGGAGACATTTATTTTTCTATCTCTGGCCTAGTTTTCTGACTCCTACAATATATGCTGGCCATTGCACTCTACACGTCCTGCCTTGCACCCATCCAAACATCTAACATTATAGGCACTCTAGCTACAGTACCATTAAGCAGGAGCCTCAGAATCATGGTGTGTCTCCAGGGACCCTGCAGGACCCTGGGGAGCAATGGTGTGAGTATGGCTTCCTTGATTGACTGGGGAGCCACTACTGCTCCCATCCTCCACTCCACTCCTCATGGGCTCGCTGTACAAGCAGCAAAGTTTATATCCATAACAAGCAAATAAATTGCTAATACGCACAGCCTTGTGATCCTGGACAATCTATCAATGTTTTCTTCAGCTTTTCCTCAGGGATTGTTCTCTGAACAGAAATGATGTTTCTCCTGTAGCCAAACTAGCATCTGCCCTAAAAGGACTAACACTGAAGTGGCTGATGCAATCCTGACTAGAAAACTCTTCCTTCACAGGGGAAAGACAATTCCCTCTGCTGAGTCTCGGCATAATTAACTAAAAAGTGCCATTTACAGACAGCTTAATACAAAACATGAACAGATTAGTTCAATAAACATCAAATCAAGAACAAGTACTCTATTCTGGGGTACTGCACATGCGTGTCCACCGTTCCATTCAGCTCTATGGGACTGCCAGAGATAGCAGCAGTCAGAAGTAGTACAAGCTCCATTCAAACAGGGGAGAACGGGCCCCCGTTCTTGTGATCAGCAGGGCACCCTCGCTGATCAGACAATTATGCCCTATCCTGTGAAGAGGGGATAAATTGCCTTCTTTGGACAATCGCTTTAAATCCCTATGTCATGCACCCATCCCCCATAACCTACCCTCGCCCTACGTTTGGGCAGCATTTATGTAATACCTTTAGGGACCTTAATATAATTTTTGTATTTTTTTTTATCAATTTCAAGACTTCATGTCCCAATAAAACAATACATTACACAGCACAACCCTTGGATTGGTATATTTCCCTTTGGAGAAGACTCTCCAGTGAGGAACTGGCAGAAGAAGTGATTGTGAAAAAGGCTAATATGAAGTTGCTTATCTGAGACACAGTAAAGACTCTGTTTCATTTATTCAATTTTTATTTCTTTTCTGTTTTGCTGTCTAACCTCATTTATGTCACCGAGTAAAAATGGGCTTCTTTAAGGCTGCCCCGGGAAGTCTTAAGCTGCGGTTTCCTTGACAACCATTCTCCCGTCTCTTCTTTTTTGTGAAATCATCCGATCTTCCTGTCCCATCTCGTCCTTATCAAAACCCGGCCATAATTCATGATTACATGACCAAATGAGACTTAATTTCATGAATCATCTAGTGTTAATGGACTGGATTGGGGGAAGGTGCGCTTTTGATTTGTCTAGCAATGTCGCTGGTCGCGGGAGGTTCATCACGGACGCACATTAGAACCATTAATTATTCTAAACGAATAACTGTCAGACAATCTTGGAAGAAGAATCAAGGTTCCTAGAGATTTCCTCAGGACGGTATCACTCTGCCTGAACCTGGGGTACATTGGGTTGAGCTATGTGCTCAGTTCTGCAGATGCCCCCCTTAACGCAACCTCCATACGCACGGTCGAAACTGTCTGACACCATCACCATCCATATCCACATCAAGTCTGTGGACCCATGTGTTCCTCCGTTTTTCTCTGATTTTGCACAGAGGTTGACTAAAATCATGGCATGCGCCATCAGATGTCATACCACAGAGATGCCATACCAATGAGATATGAAAGATGAGGCCAAAGATAGGACATATCCTATCATTTGCAGTGGATGTGGAAGATCACAGAGCTGCAGTTTATAAGCTGCAAAACAGACACAGTCATGTGAATGAGGCCTAAATGAGAAACATGGACTAAGGTCTAGGATGATGATGGAGTTGTTTCCTCACAGTACAGTGGCCCCTTCATACTGATGACCAGTCAGGGTTCTTGGAGTTGGTCGACTCGATTATACCAGAGTCAAAAGTTCTCCAACTGGCCTGAAGATTGTTGTATGATACTCTGACATCCCCTTAAGACTCCCTTTTATTTCATTTTTTTTCTTTCCCATCCACCTTTTAAGGTCTTCAAGGTCTCATACACACAACCGTATCCGTTTGGCAGTCTGTGCTGCATCTGCATTTTTTGAGGACCTGTTGACTTCAATGGGTCCACGGCCTGCATTTTGTGGACAAGTATAGGACATGTTCTATCTCTTTGCAGCACGGACATATGGATGTGGAAAGCACAAGGCTCATCCATGAGCTTTCTACATCTATATGTACGAAATGCAGACTGCAAAACAGATATGATTGTGTACAATAATGTCACTGACATACATAGCTATGGGTAAAAACATGGTTGACAGTGTTGAAAAGCAACCTGTTTAAAAACACACTGCAACTTTACATTTGTTGCTTTTTTTAAATGAAAACAGATTCCAAAATGTGTCCCTTACTGAGGGCAGATGACTGGAAAAAAAAATGATGGGTTGTTCTGAACAAGCATTCAAAAATGGTGCCTTAACAGGACAGATGCTTCCTCATGTTTATACGCACACAGTAGCGTCTGAAGAAACAGAGGCTGGTTCTGAACAAGCATTCCAAAATTCTCCATTTTTTGTAAGTTTTTTTTTTTAGCAAGAAATATAGATCCCGAGGAAGGAGCTGAGATAGTACCAAAATGTTTTTGGCCTTATATGCACACTAAAGTGATTTTATGGAATCACAGATAAAGCACAACTTCAGCACTGAGATCTCCAATACAGCCAGTGATACACAGTCTCCAAGAAAGCAGGAAGTTCTCAGACCACAGTCTGGAGTGGAGCTGCTGACCCCAAGGAGGAGGAAAGATGTGCATACAGGAGACTCAGCACTGCTCATCAAGAGGCGGTAAGGGGCACTGTAGCGCTACTATCCTCAGGACAGATCATCATTATCACATCGGTGGGGATTCGAGTGCTGGCACCCCCGCTGATTGACTGTTTCTGGGAGCCGATGTGCGCACCGGAGCTCTGGTGAGCGATGCAGGCTCCCAGCAGGTACAGCGCCGTACGTGAGCAACTCAGCCCCGTTGACTTGAATGGAGATGAGCTGCAACTACAGTCATATGACCAATGTACGGTGATGTCACATAGCCTAGGAAGAGTCAGTGGCGCTCACAGAGTGCCCGACCCATTCTAACAGCTGATTGGAGAAGATCCCGGGTGTCAGATCTGATATTGATGACCTATCCTTTTCCCGAATAATACCTTTAATTACTAGAATCATACTTATTAATAATACATGGCAATGCAAGATCTGTGAAGATCTCCATTGATTCGTAAAAATCTCCAGTGGAATATTTTTTATATTACGTTTATTAATTATATATTTTACGTTTTTAACCTCGAGAGCCCCCCGGAAACATTTGAACCAGGACTTACTTCTTATTATAATGTGGTATATTAATTATTGGGTATAATTTTATACAAATATAATATACATTATTGAATTAAAAGGGATATTTTTGGTGAGTCTGTCATTTTTTATTTAATTTACTTCTTTATTACTGCTGAGTAGGAATAATCAGCCATCTGTGCATCCATAAATCCCCTCCATATTTCAGTAAGGTCAGTGAGCCGCTGTTTGGTTGATGGAACTATATGCTGCTGATGATGCTGAGAAATATGCCTGTTGCACCCTTGTGAGCTATAGAAGCTTTGCAACAAGTTTTTGTACAAAAAAAGGCTGGTTTTGCACAGAAAGAAGAGTAATGTCTCTTTAAATTATCTTCATCTTGTGCAGTGCAATGTATGAAGTTATGAATAGCTCTAGCCCTGACTGCAAGACACAAAGTGCACTAACTGCCCCTATCCTGTCTCTGATGATAAAACCTAACTTTCTACCTATTAATTCACTCTGCTTAACTAATTATCTCTTCTTCACAATCCCTACACTATGGCTGCAAGACCCTAATATGTCTGGCTTTTGTCTCAAGGGCTCATGCACACAACCATGATCGACCGGGGAAAATACAATCCGTTGGTCGGCCGCATTTCCCAGGTCGATCACGGCTCACCTGACACAGACTGACTGCATCATAGTGATTTACAACACAGTCACTTTGTATCTATTCGGGGGGCTATTGCAGTGTACTCCCATCACAGGATAGGCAATTTTCACACTCCACAATCTCCACTCTGAGTGTGCGTGGTCTACATACCCGTATTCGTGGTCGGTCTGTTATTACTCTTAGACAATATACAGTATATAAGAATGCCGAACAAATATATGTTGTAGAAATATACTACAAATGGGGCTGAAGTGTAGTACCAGACACAGCCAATGGATGTGGTGTGACGTGTGGTGCGATTTTCAGAAAAAAAGAAAATAAAAACTTTCTAATTCTAATACCTCATGTTCAAAATCCCTTTAAACCTTAACGGGAAACTGTCAGTAGTTTTGACCATGTTAAGCTGTTAACAGCACTAGGTAGAGAGTGGGGAGAGCAGGATAAAGATATCTATTTGTGGAGTTTTTCTCATCAGGAGTACTGTGAATATGAAGTTTTATTCTGCTCTTGCAAATGCCCAGGAGGCAGAGATTTACTGTAAAGTGCCGTCTGTATTTAGCTGCTTCCCAGGCCCTCCCCTACGGTCTACTGGTTGGATGCTACAGCTGTGGTTCAGAGCAGAGGGGAGGAGCTGTTAGGTGCTAAAATCAGAGAGCAGTTCACAGTTAAGCCCCTCCTCTAGGGTACTTGCAAGAACCGAATAAAACTTCATATTCACACTACTCCTGATGAGAAAAGTTCCACAAAAGCTATGTTTGTAATGCGCTTCTCAGCCCCTACCTAGAGCTGTCAGCAGTTTTGCATGGTTAAAACTGCTGACAAACTCCTTTAAAGAGGCAGAAAACATATTAAAGTTATATCATGCAATGGGGGGTGAGCCTATGTCCCATTGCATAGCGTCATCGTCTAGCAATATCCTTCTATTTGTACAAAATAGGAACCTATTTTGTCTATGAGATTAGAGAAGGGTCCATTCAGTGCCCAATTGGGTGATGGTGATTTCATTATTTTGTATAGCCATTTGACAACTGGAGCGCTGTGCACCGAGCCAGTGGAAAACATCGCTAGAGGAAATTGGAAAAGCGATTGGTCACAGGTAGTGAGGAAAATAAATAAGAAAAATCCCAGCAGTTACAGGATTACAAGAGAAAATGAAATGTATTCTCCTCTTGTTTCCCGCTGCTACAATGTATCGTTACCTGGCAAACCGGCATACAAACACTGTGTTTTGCTCTACTATAGTAACATGCAAAGACATCATCTAGGATTCAAGGACGATTCCTCTTCATTTACGTCAACTGAATCATCAGAGTATGACTCAGCTCAGCAGCCACTGAAATACATGTAATATTGCGGCAACCCAAACAGCAATTTCCCGAAAAATGTTATTAGTCTTAGTCTTATCTTGTTTTAACCCTTATCAAAATCCAAAGGTTAATAAAATGGATCAACATGTGTCCTAGAAGACATTCCGTCTCCTTCCTATAGTGTATATAGAAAAAAATGTTAGGCTAGGAGGGAGCTTGCTGCATCAGAAACCTTCCCCAATTAGAGATCAAGCATGAAAAGCCATACTCTCTTTAATCGAGTCGGCCATGGTACGTGTAAAGTATGGCAAACAGAGGACCTACATGTACAGTACATACAACATTTGGCAATTCAATTCATTTCGGCCAAGTCCAGGATAACATTCACTGTAGCACTAGTGCAGTGTACTTAAAGGGGTTGTCCAGCCTTTTTAGGTGGTAGACTCTCTTCAGGATAAGCCATACAGCTTACATCCCACCGATCAGCTGGTATGCGTAGCCTTGTCACAGGTTGTAGATAGGGAGGGAAGAACACACAAGGCAGATTGGAGGGGGAAGACAGCAGCATCCTGGAAGCACAGATCCAGCATGTGTTATTCGGAGGGACATGTCCCGTGAGAAAATTCTGACACGAGGAGTGGGATGTATAATTTTATACAAATATCAGGGGATCTGAAAATGAAGGATGGAATGAAGATGGCAGCCTGAAATTCAGTGCAACTTTTTGAAACAAGGTAACTACAGGGTGGGCCATTTATATGGATACACCTAAATAAAATGGGAATGGTTGGTGATATTAACTTCCTGTTTGTAGCGCATTAGTATATGGGAGGGGGGAAACTTTTCAAGATGGGTGGTGACCACGGCGGCCATTTTGAAGTCGGCCATTTTGAATCCAACTTTAGTATTTTCAATGGGAAGAGGGTCATGTGACACATCAAACTTATTGAGAATTTTACAAGAAAAACAACGGTGTGCTTGGTTTTAACGTAACTTTATTCTTTCATGAGTTATTTACAAGTTTCTGACCATTTACAAAATGTGTTCATAGTGCTGCCCATTGTGTTGGATTGTCAATGCAACCCTCTTCTCCCACTGTTCACACACTGATAGCAACACCGCAGAAGAAATGCTAGCACAGGCTTCCAGTATCTGTAGTTTCAGGTGCTGCACATCTCGTATCTTCACAGCATAGACAATTGCCTTCAGATGACCCCAAAGATAAAAGTCTAAGGGGGTCAGATCGGGAGACCTTGGGGGCCATTCAACTGCTACATGATGATGTGTTTCCCTCTTTATGCACTGAAGCTGGCACGTTTCCTGAGTTTTTCCAGCAAGATGGTGACCACCACATTATGGGTGTCAGGTCCGAGCATTCCTAGATGAACAGTTTCCTGGAAAGTGGATTGGTCATCGTGGGCAAGTTCAATGGCCCCCAAGGTCTCCCGATCTTACCCCTTAGAGTTTTATCTTTGGGGTCATCTGAAGGCAATTGTCTATGCTGTGAAGATACGAGATGTGCAGCACCTGAAACTACAGATACTGGAAGCCTATGCTAGCATTTCTTCTGCGGTGTTGCTATCAGTGTGTGAAGAGTGGGAGAAGAGGGTTGCATTGACAATCCAACACAATGGGCAGCACTTTGAGCACATTTTATAAGTGGTCAGAAACTTGTAAATAACTCATGAAAGAATAAAGTTACGTTAAAACCAAGCACACCATTGTTTTTCTTGTGAAATTCTCAATAAGTTTGATGTGTCACATGACCCTCTTCCCATTGAAAAAACTAAAGTTGGATTCAAAATGGCCGACTTCAAAATGGCCACCATGATCACCACCCATCTTGAAAAGTTTCCCCCCTCCCATATACTAATCTGCCACATACAGGAAGTTAATATCACCAACCATTCCCATTTTATTTAGGTGTATCCATATAAATGGCCCACCCTGTAGAGATGAGCAAAGTATTGGGAAATTCGATTCGGCTGCTTAGAGGAATTTTGCAAAAAAATTAGCTTTGTGACTAATTTCACCGCGAGATGCATTAATTTGTAAGCAATGGGTGCAATGACAGGGAGATGCCCGTCATTGTACCCTCAGATCCCGCGTTCATACATGATCGTGCATTAAAAAAAAAAAATTTAAAAATGTAAAATTTAAAAAAAAAAAACATACTTACCTGCTCCATTTGCCAGCGACGGGCCGGCCACCATCATCTTGATTGAAGATCTGGTGGCCTAAGGTGACGTCACCACGCACGGAATTTTGGCGAGATGGCGGTGGCCGGCCCGTTGTGAGCAAATGGAGGAGGTGAGTATGATTTATTTTTTGCACTATTTTTGCACGAAGATATTCGGCTTGACGATAAATCTAAATTATCCTGAAATTCGGATCAAAGTAATTCGCCCAACACTAAAGGTAACCACTAACACCAAAAATAATTTTCCCCTCAAAGACTGGATACTTATGTATCAAAGCACAATTTTTTAAAATGTATTTATTTTTTAGTATTGTCATTAGTATCCACAGCGGTAGGATAGAAAGGGTTAATTGAGCAGGATCAAGGTCATGATTGGCAACCACACTCCCACTCCTGATTGTGTGACAGAAGGTGTGCCCACACAACGTCAGCACGGTAATACTACAGTGCTGTGCAGAAAACGACTACCGTCGGCACCCAACGATTATGACACTTTGGTAATGAAGTTAATATTTGCAGTATAGCGGTATTATTTAGGCATTCTACCTCACTATTAGATGGCTTTATGTGTGGAGCTGTTATTTGGTCACTGTATATTGGTATTATTTGGGTACTTTATGGCGGCACTGCTACTTTGGGTCCTTTAAGGTTGGAGCCTTAAAGGGGTGTTCCCATCTTAGACAATGGGGGCATATTGCTAGGATATGCTGGGACCCGCACCTATATCAAGAATGGAGCGGGAGCGCTGCGCCTGGAGGACCCCGGGTTTCACAGGGTCCGGCCACCACCAGGTGCAGCTCCCCGCTGCTCCCATAGAAATGAATGGGAGCACACTGCACATGCACGGCCACCGCTCCCATTCATTTCTATGTTGCCGAAGGAAATAGCCGAGCCAACGCTCATCTATTTTCGGCGGCGCCATAGAAATAAATGGAGGATGGCTGCGCATGCACAGTGTGACCTCCTTCACTTTGGGGGTTCCGTTCTCGATATAGGTGCAGTGGGACCCCCATTTATAAGACAATGGATATGCCCCCATTGTCTAAGAAGGGAATAACCCTTTAATATATGATGAGGACAATTGACATGCCTCAAGGTTGGTGTCGTGAGCAAGGATCAAGACCACAGTAATCTCTTCACCAGGAGAGGCAGTGACCTAGTAATTTTGTAAACAGTGTCTTCCCAGACCAAGTTGGCAATACAACTCACCTACTTCTGTGCATCCCGACGGTGTCTCCGTGACAAATGGAAGTTGAGACCTCAGAATCATCTCCTCTGGAGGACCCAAGGAACCCCAGTCTGAAGCTGAGCTCATGCCTTGAGTATATCTTTGCAAAAAAAAACTGTGACCAATCTTAACAAAGTGTTGACAAGGTCAGGTCAGGAATTAAGAGGCATAACATAAGCTGACACATTCAGAATATAAAAATCTATCGGTATATTCCATGTACGCTAATGACCATTGACGAGAGGAATCAATATCCATTGGTAGTATGAGGAACAAAACACTAAGCGTTCAATTTTCAAGTAATGGCTGATATTGACAGCAATGCAGAGAACAAATCTGCCGGATCATCTCTACCTCCTCACAGTGGGTCTAATGGGACTTCTATCCCGTCATGTCACTGGATAGATCGGGATGGGGGTAGAGGTTGTCCTGGGGAGGATGAGGTTTAATAGCATTTACTGCATTAATGTCCATGCCCAAAACACAAGTTTCCAAGGTGCACTGCAGATTCTTGACGAGCACAACCTCTGCTGCAGAGCCTAGTAACATGCAGCAATAGTTGTAATTGTATGTGGAGCAATGGACCTGTAGTCTACAGAGCAACCTGGAAAGTTGGAAAGTCTACAGAGCAACCTGGAAAGTTTGAAAGTCTACAAAGCAACCTGGAAAGTCTACAAAGCAACCTGGAAAGTTGGAAAGTCTACAGAGCCATCTGGAAGGTTGGAAAGTCTACAGAGCAATCTGGAAGGTTGGAAATTCTACAGAGCAACCTGGAAAGTTGGAAAGTCTAGAGCAATCTGGAAAGTTGGAAAGTCTACAAAGCAACCTGGAAAGTCTACAAAGCAACCTGGAAAGTTGGAAAGTCTACAGAGCAATCTGGAAGGTTGGAAAGTCTACAGAGCAACCTGGAAAGTTGGAAAGTCTAAAGGGCAATCTGGAAAGTTGGAAAGTCTACAGAGCAATCTGAAAGGTTGGAAAGTCTACAGAGCAATCTGGAAGGTTGGAAAGTCTACAGAGCAACCTGGAAAGTTGGAAAGTCTACAAAGCAACCTGGAAAGTCTACAAAGCAACCTGGAAGTTGGAAAGTCTACCAGAGCAATCTGGAAGGTTGGAAAGTCTACAGAGCAACCTGGAAAGTTGGAAAGTCTACAGAGCAACCTGGAAGGTTGGAAAGTCTACAAAGCAACCTGGAAAGTCTACAAAGCAACCTGGAAAGTTGGAAAGTCTACAAAGCAATTTGGAAGGTTGGAAAGTCTACAGAGCAACCTGGAAAGTTGGAAAGTCTACAGGGCAATATGGAAGGTTGGAAGGAGGAAGTCTACAGAGCAATCTGGAAGGTTGGAAAGTCTACAGAGCAATCTGGAAGGTTGGAAAGTCTACAGAGCAACCTGGAAAGTTGGAAAGTCTACAAAGCAACCTGGAAAGTCTACAGAGCAACTGGAAAGTTGGAAAGTCTACAGAGCAATCTGAAAGGTTGGAAAGTCTACAGAGCAATCTGGAAGGTTGGAAAGTCTACAGAGCAATCTGGAAGGTTGGAAAGTCTACAGAGCAACCTGAAAAGTTGGAAAGTCTACAGAGCAATCTGGAAAGTTGGAAAGTCTACAAAGCAACCTGGAAAGTCTACAGAGCAACCTAGAAAGTTGGAAAGTCTACAGAGCAACCTGGAAAGTTGGAAAGTCTACAGAGCAACCTGGAAAGTTGGAAAGTCTACAAAGCAACCTGGAAAGTCTACAAAGCAACCTGGAAAGTTGGAAAGTCTACAGAGCAATCTGGAAGGTTGGAAAGTCTACAGAGCAATCTGGAAGGTTGCAAAGTCTACAGAGCAACCTGGAAAGTTGGAAAGTCTACAGAGCAATCTGTAAAGTTGGAAAGTCTACAAAGCAACCTGGAAAGTCTACAGAGCAACCTGGAAGGTTGTAAAGTCTACAGAGCAACCTGGAAAGTTGGAAAGTCCACAGAGCCATCTGGAAGGTTGGAAGTCTACAGAGCAACCTGGAAAGTTGGAAAGTCTACAGGAATCTGGAAGGTTGGAAAGTCTACAGAGCAATCTGGAAGGTTGGAAAGTCTACAGAGCAACCTGGACAGTTGGAAAGTCTACAGAGCAACCTGGAAAGTTGGAAAGTCTACAGAGCACCCTGGTAAGTTTGAAAAGTTGGAAAGTCCACAGAGCACCCTGGAAGGTTGGAAAGTCTACAGAGCAATCTGGGAGGTTGGAACGTCTACAGAGAACCTGGAAAGTTTGGAAAGTCTACAGAGCAAACCTGGAAAGTTGGAAAGTCTACAGAGCAACCTGGAAAGTTGGAAAGTCTACAGAGCAACCTGGAAAGTCTACAGAGCAACCGGAAAGTTGGAAAGTCTACGAGCAACCTGGAAAGTTGGAAAGTCTACAGAGCAACCTGGAAAGTTGGAAAGTCTACAGAGCAACCTGGAAAGTTGGAAAGTCTACAGAGCAACCTGGAAAGTTGGAAAGTCTACAAAGCAACCTGGAAAGTTGGAAAGTCTACAGAGCAAACTGAAAGTTGGAAGTCTACAGAGCACCTGGAAAGTTGGAAAGTCTACAGAGCAACCTGGAAAGTTGGAAAAGTCTACAGAAGCAACCTGGAAAGTTGGAAAAGTCTGCAGAGCAACCTGGAAAGTTGGAAAGTCTACAAGCAACCTTGGAAAGTTGGAAAGTCTACAAGAGCAACCTGGAAAGTTGGAAAGTCTACAGAGCAACCTGGAAAGTTGGAAAGTCTACAGAGCAACCTGGAAAGTTGGAAAGTCTACAGAGCAACCTGGAAAGTTGGAAAGTCTACAGAGCAACCTGGACAGTTGGAAAGTCTACAGAGCAACCTGGAAAGTTGGAAAGTCTACAGAGCAACCTAGAAAGTTGGAAAGTCTACAGAGCACCCTGGAAAGTTGCATTAGGCTCCATTCACACGTCCGTATTTTGCGGATCCGCAAATTGCAAAACACGGACACCGGCAATGTGCATTCCGCAATTTGCAGAACGCACATAATAGACATGCCTTTTCTTGTCCGTGTATTCGGACAAGAATAGGACATGTTCTATTTTTTCGGGCGCCGCGGAACGGAAGTGCACAAAGTGTGCCGTCCGCATCTTTTGCGGCCCCATTGAAATGAATAGATCCGCATCCTCTCCGCATAATTGTCCGCAAATGCGGAAACGGATGCGGAGAGGATGCGGATGCAAAATACGGACGTGTGAATAGGGCCTTAAGGAAAGAAATACTGGCCATAACTGTAGATCAGTGGTCTACAACATGTTGTGGAATTACAACTAGCAACATATCCTGACAGGCTTCAGTTGTCAGCCCATGCTGAAAGTTGTCGTTTCACAACAGCTGGGGATCCACAGGTTGGACACCACTGTTGTAGACCAATCATTTGCATGGTGATAGTATCAGCTTTCTTAATTATAATGAAAGAGGACTTCATCTTACATTATGAAAATTACCATGTAAATCCAGGTGCGTTGTCGGATTTGAGGCATGACTGCCAATATGCTGGCTTCACATAGGATGGCTAATGAAATGATATTTAGCTGATGAAGCCGATGTTTGGCTGAAACCCTTGATTATTTCACATCTGTGATGTTACAATATACCAGATGCTTCTCTATAATATTTGCCTCTATAAAAATATTCTAGTGTGTTTTACAATGGATATTAAATTCAATCAAACTGCCCTGATGGATGAATATCAAGATGTAATGAAGGACGCCATGGCACACAATAGACCGATGCAGACATAATTTCCTCCCGAAAGGAAAATGCATCATATGGGCAAAGACGTAGGATAGACAACGGTAGATGGCTATCTAGAGCTCCATGGACATGGCTCCAGCTGATGATGTTGTAGATGTCAGGGCCTGTTGAGCACTTTGCTTTTGTGTGCCAGGGGGCAAGTCAAAGACTTAACTTGGGCACCAAGAACTACAGTAGGCCGGATGTATAACCTCACTTCAGTTTGGATCCTTGATCCTTAGCTCTGCTCCAGGAGCGAATCTAGTATTTCTAGACCTACCCTTGGAGAGTCTGGTCACCTGGTGACTCATTCTAAACCACCTGGTCAAATCCTCAAGGCTACAATGTCAAAAACTCATAACCTTACCAAAGGTAATTCCTATAGCATGAGACTAACTGTAAAGTCTACTTACCAGTTAGTAGGGTTGTCAGAGAGTCAGGCAAGCCCTCACAGCTTAGTGAGGGGAAGAATGGATTTTATGCCAAAATGCTTCCAACTAGTCAAAGGGCCGTCAGTTCTTATACAAAATTAATTTGTAATTTGTGGATCCGCTCTTTTCGGACAGCAAAATGTATATGGTCACGTGCATGAGGTAGGGCTGCAGCTATCAATTATTTTAGTAATCAAGTATTCTACCAATGAATCCAACAATTAATAGAGTATTCTAATAAGAAAAAGTAAGTAAAAGAATGTGACTCCCCCATCGATGCCATCAGTCACCCCCCCCAGTGCCACCACTCCTCCCAGTGCTATCAGCTCCCCCCCAGTGCCATCAGTTCCCCCTACCTTGTGCCATCAGTTCCCCCTCCTGTGCCATTAGTACCTCCCCCAGTGCCATCAGCTCCCATATGCCATCAGTTGCTCTCCCCCAGTGCCATCAGTTCCCCTTACAATGCCATTAGTTCCTCCAGCAGTGCCACCAGCTCCCCCCAGTGCCATTGCCCCTATCCCAGTGCCATCAGCTCCCGCTCCAATGCCACCAGTTCTCCCCAAGGCCACCAGCTCTCCTATGCCATCAGTTGTTCTCCTCCAGTGCCACCAGTTCCCCCCTCCAATACCACCAGCTCCTCCCCCAATGCCATCAGCTCCCCCAGTGCCACCAGCTCCCCCAAGTGCCATCAGCTCACCCCCAGTGTGATGAACTTCCCCCAGTGCGATGAACTCCCCCCAGTGCCACCAGCTGCCCCCACTGCCATGAACTCCCCCATGCCATTAGTTCCCCCACTCACCCTACTAGCCATCAGTGCCCAGCCGCAGCGCCATTAAACCAAAATATTACCTTTCCTGTAGAGGTGCTGCCAACACTCCAGAGATCTTCCATCCTCTTCTTCACGTGCTGTACTGGGACCTGACGTCACACAGCGTCAGGTCTTACTGCGTGCTTATGTGCACTATGTCCTGACGATGTGTGTATGTCAGGATCCAATGCAACGCGGTGCGGGCCAGTGGGTGACTATGGAGCGTAAGTAAATAATTAGCTTGAATTTCTTCTCAGGACACCAAAGGTGCTAGTGCACATTTACGTCCAAAAGACCTGAACCACGCTGTGAATTACCACTAATTGGCAGGCTGCACCTGAATTTGCCATGGTTTAAAGCATGCATGCAGCAATCAGTGCTAAATCGTGTCCGGTTACTGTGGCTCTGCCGCATGTGGAAGGTTATTTGCTGGGGTCAGCACGAGTAACCAGGGTCAGGTGGCTGTTAACAAGTGATGTGTTTATAATCTATTCATGTATCTCAGTCAGTCATGTCACAAGCATGAATTTCACATACTGTGCAAATAGAATTGGTTGATCTTTAATTGCACTATTTCTAGGGCAGCATATGCAGTGGCCGAGTTTGGGGCTACCCCAATGCTATGCTGGGTTCCCCAGACACTGTCAAGGTGTCACTACATGCTGCTGCTCTCTGGAGGGGATGGTAAATGGATGGTGCACCCCAATGGGAATTAAGTCCAGAGAATCAGAGTCTGCAGTAACCAATGTGGTTCTTTACTGGAGAAACTCAAGTGCAAAACAATACAGGCAGTGCACTGAGCTGGCTTTTCCAGGCTCTTCCCTGGCAGAAGAAGGTTCTGTGCTGAGGAAAGGCCTGAGCTAACTCTTTCTCTCTCTCTCAGAAGACTGATACCCTGGTCAAAGGGCTGGTGGCCCAGTCATCTTGCTGGCCCTCTGGTCAAAAGGCTGATGACCCAGGGTCTGTGGCAGAATATCCTTGTCTTAGTCTTCTTCTGGTCACTCAGTAGTCTGGCAGAGTCTCTCCTACTAAGCACTGGTCCCTATCTGCAGACAACTAGGGGCTCTAACTGCTTTCCATATATACAGTTACTAAACAGAACTAGAACTGTTTAGTGCAGTGTTCCTCAATTCCAGTCCTTAGGACCCACCTGCCGGTCATGATTTGAGAATATCCCACAGAAAGAATACCTGTGGTAAGTACTGATGCAGTAATACTAATTATATCACCTGCTCAATACTAAGGAAATCCTTAAAACATGACCGGCAGGTGGGTCCTGAGGACTGGAGTTGAGGTACCCTGGTCTAGTGTGAGGAATGAAGTAGAGAAACATGGCCTAAGCAGAAACATTGTTTCAATTGTAGTCATAGACTTGTATAGAGTTGCAATACAAGTCTATGGGGATGACTAAGCAGTTTTTCCAAGCATAAACAAGTCTTCAGACTGTGGCAGTGGAGCTGCCAGAGGGCCATATGACAGCCGTTAAAATGGTGTATCTCACCCAGAGGAAAAAAGGCTGGGAAAATAAGGTTTTCGCTCAGTCTGCACCAGCTAAGCTGGTAATGAAGGTAATTGGCAGCCAGCTGAGGAGCTAAGGTAAAGGTGGGCTGGGCTCCTCATTCAGGGCTGCCAGTCTGGGGAAGAAGCAGGCTGCACCAAGGCCGGCAGGAGCCAGGACCCTCTAACCCTGTGTGGGGTAAGCACTGAGTGGTGTTTTGGGGAGCTGGGTGGTAGACCCAGATCCTGATACAAAGGGAGAAATACTGTGTAGTCAGTGGCCAGATGGCCGAGAATTTATGTTTATGGGTTATGTTTTGTTGCCTATAAAAATGACAATAAAACTGGTCGTCGCCAGTTTGCACACAAATGTGCAGTGTTGGACTGGCTTCTTGAGGTGTGCCAACCGTCTAAACCAGGGGTCCCCAAACTACGGTCCGTGGGCCGCATTCGGCCCCCTGAGGCCATTTATCCGGCCCCCGCCGCAATTCTGTCTTTTCCTGGCGGATAAAATAAAAAACTCTCTTACCTCCGCTCCGGGTTCGGCGCTCCTCTGTCTTCTCTGCCCGCGCTGTACTGTCCTGACCGCATACAGCATCAGGACATAGTGCGTGCACTCTGACCTGACGCTGCACGCAGTCAGGTGACAGTGCAGCGTGGGCAGAGAAGACAGAGGAGTGCTGGGACCAGAGCGGAGCTGCGGCGCAGGAGAGGTAAGAGAGTTTTTTATTTTATTCTGATGGCGGCAGAGTGGGCTGAGTCTTGGGAAGGGTCTGGTTGGGGCGGGCTACAATGGGGCTGTCTATCTGAGGTCTGATGGGGGCACATGGGCTTATCTGAGGTCTGATGGGGCACGTGGGCTGATCTGAGGTCTGATGAGGGCACAGTGGGCTGATCTGAGGTCTGTTGGGGGCACAGTGGGCTGATCTGAGGTCTGATGGGGCACAATGGGCTGATCTGAGGTCTGATGGGGGGCACAATGGGCTTATCTGAGGTCTGATGGGGGCACAGTGGTCTGATCTGAGGTCTGATGGGGGCACACTGGGCTGATCTGAGGTCTGATGGGGGCACAGTGGGCTGATCTGAGGTCTGATGAGGGCACAGTGGGCTGATCTGAGGTCTGATGGGGGCACAGTAGGCTGATCTGAGGTCTGATGGGGGCACAATGGGCTGATCTGAGGTCTGATGGGGGCACAATGGGCTGATCTGAGGTCTGATGGGAGCACAATGTTTGTTTGTTTTTTTACTTTAAAATAAGATATGTGCAGTGTGCATAGGGATTTGTTCATAGTTTTTTTTTTTATAGTCCGGCCCTCAAACGGTCTGAGGGACAGTGAACTGGCCCCCTGTGTAAAAAGTTTGGGGATCCCTGGTCTAAACTGAGAAGACAGTGATCCTGGAGAGCTAAGTGACCCCAAGTTGTTACAAGACATAAAGAACAGAGCTAAACCAGACAGTCAAAAGGTCGCTGTGTCTGCTTTTTTCCCTACAAAACTTTGCATAGTCCCTTATAGTAACTATGAAAGATTTCTAACTAGAAAGTCCCAAAGTCTCTCACTATTAGCTGGCTGGGCATTAACCCTTTCACAGTGTAGATCTAGTGCAATAACAGTGCAAATGAACAGGATATGTTACAATAAGGATATAATATGCAGCTCAATAATATAAAACTGTTCAAGTGTAAACAACAGCATAAATCACAGTGCAAGTTAACCCTTCCAAGTTCACTAAAGTAGTGAGTTGATGGCTTTGTGTAGTGGCAAATGTTCACAAACTTCCATAATCCAAGTACCCTTGTTCCAGGCACCACACAGTACTTTATTCCATAGATTAGAATACGGGTCCATACCGTGGTCCCATATTGGGAGGCACATCCAGTCCCTATGGAGCAGGCGACACATTGTGCGCAGTTGTACAGTGTCAGGTTTGCAGGTGTTCACACCAAGAAGTCAAGAACTGGAGTCTTTTAGGACTTTATGTCATTTCATCACACACCGACAAGCTCTAAGCAGCTTCCTCGGCACCTGAGCGAGCAAACCTGGCCTGAGGAAGGAAAACATGAGTACTAAGTAATGATACCGCGAATCTGCGTGCCGCCGGTATGTGTGCGGAGGTGGTTAGACAATGAGTTGTGAAGCAGCTTTGTACGTTCTTGTCATATCCTGCAGATCTGACCTTTGCATTCGGAGCGTCGCCTTTAGCTTTAGAAAAAAACACAACAAGATGTTTAATCAGATAGTTAACAACATCGCCGGTGAACGGGGCGTTCATATCTATCGGAGCTTGTCTCGGAGCTGCCTAATTGCCATTTGTTTTTCAGCAGATTTTCATTTTCCGCATGCAGAGCGTCTCATTTCTACAAAGATATCTGAGTGTTCGGTGCCTCCCAGATCAGCGTACGACTGCAGATCCTCGCCATTAAATCTCTTGCTGTCTGTAATGTTTCCTTGTAGCCCGCGGGAAGAGGGGCAGCCATGTGCCGCTCACAACATCAGACGATGATGAATAATTAAAAGGTAATTAGAAGAAACAAAAACAGGCACCTTGTTCCGTGTGAGTCCTGCTTTATTCATAACAGGCCATGTGCTGCCAGAGTAGTCCGTCTGCCCACGAGGGAGTGCCAACACGCACTACAGCAGAACGAGGCAAATCACAACCTGGCACCATGTCACTCACCCACGTCTCTGTGCCTCAGGCGGAATCGTAGTTGGATTTTACTTCACCCCAGGGAAGAAATCAGTCTGTTACTACCCTAACCATGTAGCTAAATACATGACTTTTTACCACCCCCAGTGCACATGCCCCGCTCACCACCAAGCTGTCGGCTTCATGTGCATCCATAAGGACCTTACTGTACTGTACCTCCATAGGCATCCAATTTCATAGGAAGATATACAGAAGATTTTTCATCAAATATTTCATTAAGTGTTAAATTGTAGAGATTTTTTTCCCTAGAGAACTGGAAGGCTGATGTAGCGGAGCTGGAGGGACGATGTAGCAGAGTTGGAGACATAATGTAGCAGAGCTGGGGGAACAAGATATCAAAGCTGGTGGGCCAGAACAGAAGAGCTGGATGGCCAGTGTAAGAAGATAAATAATGAGGCATGACGCCCAAAACTGGGTTTACATAACCCAGCTGAATTATGTCATCATAGCATTCCAGGTGACACACAGGGAGAGAGACAGAACAGGCATGAGAAGGAAAGACAACAGGTGAGTAACATACCATTATTAAAACATGTCCTCCACCATGTAGTGAATGAAGCCCAGCCTTAAAGAGGACCTTTTACCGCTCCTGACATGCCTGTTTTAATAGCTTCATGTATCCCCCATGTAATAACAATTCTGGAACATCTATTCTTATGTCTCTATGTTGTGCCGTTCCTTTATTATTTCTACTAGAAGTTATAAATGAATTGCTAGCAGTCTGCAGTAAGGATACAGAGGGGAGGTGACCAGTTGGGGGTGTGTCCCTGCACAGTCTGACAATGGCAGCACTGGATTGGATAGAGTGAGTCTGTGCAGGTACAACTGGTTACCTCCCCTCTGTACCCTTACTGCAGACTGCTAGCAATTCATTCATAACTTCTAGTAGATATAATAGAGGAATGGCACAACATAGAGACATAAGAATAGATGTTCCAGAATTGTTATTACATGGGGAATGCATGAAGCTATTAAAATAGACATGTCAGGGGCGGTGACAGGTCCTCTTAAAGGGGCTGTCCAGTTTAGAAAAATAAATTATTAAAGGGGTTGTCCAAGTTATGAAAAAAAAAATATAGCACTGTAAATCTGATGGGCAGCAATATATAACTAAGTTCAGCAAGTTTTAGGCAAAAAAAATCTATATTTCCTCATTTCCCTGGTTCTCTTCTGGCCTTTGTTTACCTGCAGTAATAACAATCTCTGCCCCTCCCCCCTTCTCTGCAAAGGCAGTGAATACAAGTGCTGAGTGACATGTCTGCCTGCTAGAATACTCAGCAGCATGTTGTATGTGTAGGACTACAAGTCCCAGCTGTACAATGACACTGCTGATACACACAGGATATTCTCCCTACCTGTTCTTGTACAATACAATTCTTCTATAGCTCCTTGCCCAGCATTTGTCTCCTCTCACTGCTGCAGCTACTGTTTGTTGTAAAGCCTTGAGCCCTCAGTGTGTTCTGGCTGAAGGGGTTAATGTTTTATCTGAAGGAAACCAGGGAGAGAGCAGATAGCAGGAGCCTGGCAAAGAAAGGGGGCGTGGCCAGTGACGTCTCGTGTACAGACTGTTATCTGAACTCTGAGGCTTGTACACGAAACATCACAGAGCAGAGAGATAAGGTGACATCACAGGTCATGTGACCCTCAGTCAACTCTGAGAAACCAGCAGCTTTAGAAACACAAAGTATATGGGAAAGTTGTTATACCTGACAAGTTAGAAACATATAAAGAACAAAAAAAATAACTCGGACAACCCCTTTAATGGAGTTCTAAACACAGGAAAATGCACTTCCAGCACTTCCTCTCTTCATCTCCACCTTTTCTTTAGTCCCTTTTGTGTCTCATTACAATTAAAGCTGATAAATATACTGTATGAAGAAATCTTCTGTCAGTGTCTCAGGAAATAATCCATACAGTTAAAATGTCAGGGCCAGACGTGATGACATTTTAACTGTCTGGTCCTGTCAATGAAATGCAGAGGATGCGGCAGTTGCAGAGAGAGCTGAGCCCCTAGGTGTAATGGTAACGCCCCCGTTGCTCCTAGAGACTCATTTGCATATATTAAAACATCATTTTTCTCAGCAATGCGGGCACATATGAACATGGGGCCAACACAGATGTTTTCAGCTGCCAAGTGCACATGTAACAGGTCAGCCAGTGTCATAGGTACAAAACTGCTGACAGATGCCCTGTAACATGCAGTCAGCATTAATACGTCACCTCTTTTTCCATCCACATTGCATGTACATAAACCAATGCTGGTGACATCGCTAGGGTTCGTCTATGGTCGTACTTTGATGCCAGCGTTTCAGGTTTAACATCCGACGCTGAAGATTTTACAGAAGAGAATATTACGGTATTTTACATGACGGATGGAAGCCGAGCCTTCATTTATTTAATTTAGATTTAATTTCATGTGATGCTGTTAAAAGGGGAGAAGGGAGATGTGCGGCGGTTAATGACACGTTCCATCATCTGCAGAAAGTGCCGCCCCTGGCTGGCATTTAATTTAGCAAAGGAGCAAACTGTAAGAAGGGTTACATCTCCTGCCAAGCGTTACTGTAATCCCCTACAGCGCAGTCATCCTCACTGGCAGAAGGCAGAGCACAATCCGAGCCCTCTCCAGGGTGGATGCTGGAGGACCTCAGCATGGGGAACGGGGGAT
Organism: Rhinella marina; assembly: GCA_900303285.1. Lineage (NCBI taxonomy): Eukaryota > Metazoa > Chordata > Amphibia > Anura > Bufonidae > Rhinella > Rhinella marina. The sequence continues at coordinate 21,615 of ONZH01006615.1, read as the reverse complement.
TAATAGGACGTGGCTGCGGGATCTCTGCAGATTTCACACTGAAGTTTACATTGACCTCGGAGTCATAGGAGACGACTAACAATAATGTACTTAGAAAAAATCCTCCCTAAACCTGTTGCCCAGATAATATGCTGAACATTGCCCCTCCGCATTAACATGGGGTGAGAATTTGCCTGTGTGCAATGATCATAAATGCAAGCGGATGACAATAGATATACAATGTTATATATAAGAATAACAAAAACGATCACACAATGACCTTTTTTTTTTTTTTTGAAAATCAGTTTTATTGGATCATTCATGATTGAAAATCATTCACAATGATCATTTAAAATAAGTGAAATGACCTGGATTTCTGCGGCGATTACTGTTAATTTGTGGTCTGAATGTTACTGTATCTACGTAAATGGTGACCAGAGGCAAATATTAGGGACATTTACTAAGACAGCTATTTTGGCGGTCTTAGTTGTCCCCCCTGCGCTGCCGTACTATACAGCTAATTTATGACAAGGTATGCAGCTCATCAAAAATTATGGGCATATATGGCAGTTCGTGCACCAGCCTTAAAAACCATATAATAGTTTTTATAGTTTTTCGTCTACTTTTTCGTGGGAAATTTGCCAGGGCCAGAGTTCTGACCCGGCACGGACCCCAAAACACCCCATCATACCCATCTGTGGAACTTGGCATAAAAACGCCCGTATGACAAAATATTGTTGCAAAGGTGTAAAAATAGTTGCAAAAATGTCCAAAAATGTCCAGATGAGCATAATAAATAACCCCCTATTTATCTAAATAATTAGCACACAAACAGGGAGATAAAGTAAGTGAACCTCTGTGATAATGACTTCTCCAAAATTTAAATGGCAAAAGGTGTTTTAAAGAAGAACTCCCGCAAAAAATGTTATTCCATGTCCTGCTAGAAATGTACATGATGTAATCTGTAGTGAATGTCATTTTCTTACCAGTGTCTGTATTTGTGAGCTATGTCTCCCTGATGCTTCTCATCTGTGTCATGTGACTAGGAATCAGACCCACCAACTCACACAGAGACTTATGTGTGGACAGGAAGTCTAATTCTCTATGTATTTCTATGGGAGCCTCACTTTCAGTCTCATAGGAGTGAATAGAGCGGTAACTGGCTTCCTGTCCTGTGTCAGTTGGAAGTCAGGGAGTTGGTCACATGACACAGCTACAATTAGAAGAGAGGGGACACCTCACAAATACAGTCTCTGATAAGAAGATTACATTCACTATAAATTACATAATGCACCATTCTAACAGGTCAGAGAATATTTTTTTTTGTGGGAGTTCTTCTTTAATGAAGGAGATTGAACATTTACAGGTGCTTTACCCATTCAAATAAAGGCACACAAAGCCTGGTTACTGACAAATCTGTTTTCCTTTGTTAATTGGTTAGTGTGTACCTGCCTGGATGTAAACAGTTTTTGGAAGAGCTCGGAATATGTGTTATAGAGTCACATCTGGAAAAGGTTGCAATATCAGTCTACAGCTAGACATTTTATCTACACTGGAGAAATTTCAGCACTGTTTCTCTCAGTAGGAGTGGGAGTCCTGTTAAGACGTTGGTAGATGGGCCGGACACACGTATGATCAAAAATATGCTCAAAGAGCTTCCATTTTTCATGTATAGTAGGTAGAATACCACTTTTATTCAGAATAACCCTTAGTTCTATAGTTTGCATGTGTAACGGTGTGCTGTCATACGTTTTTTATTTGCTGTCTGCATGCTGGCTTTATGGATGTGCACCTGTAACTTTAGATGTGCTAGTCTAAATTTTCTTACGATTTGCAAAACCTGCCACAAACATAGAAGAGGATTATTTATGGTAAGAGCAGTGAGACTATGGAACTCTCTGCCTGAGGAGATGGTGATGGTAAGTTCACTAAAAGAGTTCAAGAGGGGCCTGGATGTATTTCTGGAGGGTAATAATATTACAGGTTATAGTTACTAGAGAGGGGTCGCTGATCCAGGGAGTTATTCTGATTGCCTGATTGGAGTCGGGAAGGGATTTTTCCCCCTAAAGTGAGGCAAATTGGCTTCGCACATACAACAGCTCTACGTAAATCACAAGTGGGGATCATTCCACCCATCATCCCCACAGTGATAATCAGAGATGAGCGAACCCGAACTGCAAAGTACTCGGACCCGAACCGGACTTGTTCACTAAAGTTCGGGTTTGAGTTCGGTGTTCAGGTGATTTTATTATTTTCTGTTATAACATGGTAAGACAGAATGCTAAATAAAATGACCATTCAGGAGTTAAAAATAATAAAAAAAAACCAAAAACCTCACCTCATCCACTTGATTGTGCAGCCGGTATCCTCTTCTTTCTGCAGGACCTGCAAAAAGACCTGTGATGACGTCACCGCAGGTGACATCATCACAGGTCCTGCTGAATGAAGATGGAAGGTCCTTCTATGTTCTTGCAGCAGGACCTGCGGTGACGTCAACGCGCTCACCACTGAATGGACATTTTATTTAGCATTCTGTCTTAAGAATGCTATTATTTTCCCTTATAACCATGTTATAACGGAAAATAATAAAGTGAAGTTTGGGTCTCCATTGACTTTAATGGGGTCCGGGTTCAGGGTGAAGTTCGGGTCAAGTTCAGGTACTGAACCCAAATTTTGACCTGAAGTTCAGCCGAACCCGGCTAACCCGAACTTCCATGGGTTCGCTCATCCCTAGTGATAATGGTTTTCAGGAGCTGATGTTCTCTCATTTTCATCTTGATGCAGAAAAACTTCACAGCCAAGTTTAAGAACACGCAAGAAGTACGAGAAAGCAGCGGTAAGCGAGAAGAAGAAATATGAAAGAGGGATTCTTCTGTAAGCCGTGCGCTCTGTGTGAACAGAAGCTTTTGATTCCTCTGCTACTTTGGGCACAAATCATGAAAACATCAGAAAAACAGAAGCGAGAAAATGTGCCGCTGAGAAAACTCATCCATATTAAGCTCATCCTTCATGATTGAATTATGAAACAGTTTCTGCTACTGGAAATCAGACCTGAGACAGTAGGCTGCAAAAAAAGGAAAAAAAAAAGTATTATGGAAAAAACCCAGGGAATGGTGCATCAGTGCAACATTACAATATTATTTATATGCAGGGCAGCCTGTGTTATTTAAAGTAAATTTCCTGGTGAAAAATTCCCTTTAAACTGTTTTTTTGAGAATGGAAAAAGTTGATTAAAGGGGGAAATGGCATAAAATAGCCAAAGAACCATTAGTTACCTGATAATGTTCCCACCACTCCAGCACCACTGCTCTGGTGCTCCCTGCTTGTGTCTGTAGCAATGACTTTCCCATCTGGTCATGTGACCATTGTGGCCAATCACTATCTCAGTGGATCTAAGGCCGCCATACACAATAATGTAATGCTGACCAGGCTCTGTCAAGAACAGCAGGTTTGGCTGACAGTCTAATGTGTGTGGAGAGTATGCCGACCCCCCACCTGTCAGATGATTTCAGGGGAGACAAAGATCAGGCGAAGTGAATATTGTTGCCTGACCCTTTCGTTCTCCAGGGAAATGAGCCACTCTCCCCATTGAATATACTTACATATTTGGTCAAGCTGAGCGTTCATGTGTATGACAGAGTGGGAAGAGAAAACTGTCGACTGACAGCTACTGAAAGTGTATGGCTGCCTTTATACTGTACACCGCTGGGGCCAAAGATTGGTTGTAGTGATTGGCAGCAGTGATTGGTTGTAGTGATTGACTGCAATGATTGGCTGTAGCAATTGACTGCAATGATTGGCTGTAGTGATTGACTGCAATGATTGGCTGTAGTGATTAGCTGCAGGGATTGGCTGTGGTAATTAGCCACAGTGATTGGCTGTAGTGATTAGCCACAGTGATTGGCTGTAGTGATTAGCTACAGTGATTGGCTGCAGTGATAAGCTGTAGTGATTGGCTGTAGTGTTCACATGTTGTCACCACAGCAAAGTAAACTATGATAGAAGGGGAGCAATTGTTATATTATTTTATGGAATTTCCCCCTTAGCCATATTTTCCCTATTTTAGAATGGAAATTCATGAACAAACAATGACAGGCTTCCAATACAAATATGAATTGAATCACGTTTTTGCTTTTTTGTATGTAAAAACCACAGAAACAAATCTGATATATTTTTACAGCGGTCATTGGAGCACACATAATAGGCTGATTGTAAAGCTTTGTGCAATATGTTGGCATTATATAAATAAAGATTACTATTATTATTATCACCTGTTTTTACCTGTTTTCTGCAGATCGGTTTTCAGCTTTGCTGTGTAGACTCGACCAGAACCAGCAGAGTTATCTCATCATTGTTAAAGGGCAGCGGACTTAATGACAGATTACACATTGCATTTGTATTCAGCCCCCTGTCCTCTGATACCCCTCAATAGTCACCCAGTAGTCACTTAATTAGTAAATAGAGTCCACCTGTATGTAATTAATTCATAGTAGAATTACAGCTGTTCTGTGAAGGCCTCAAAATATTTTTAGAGAACATTATTGATCAAACAGCATCATGAAAACCAAGGAACACACCAAACAGGTCAGGGATAAAGTTGTGGAGAAATATAAAGCTGGGTTAGGTTTGTTAATCAGGTTCTGTTATCAACCTGCTTAGCCTGGTGGTTGCTGGGACCTCTTTGCCGGGTATAGTGATAGACTGTGACGTTTGTTTCCAGAGTTTTGACTCCTAGTCCATGTTTTAGTATTCCATCGTCTTGTGGTTGTCTATATTATAGCTGTGTTTGTGGTGGGTGCAGCTTTCTATTTGCGGTTTGGGTTTTGATTTTCTACTGTCCTGTTGGACATAGCAGCTCAGAGTTGGATCTTTCAGGCTGTTTCAGCAGAGAACAATTTGGCGGAGTTGACCGGATCTGGCCTAGCCACATACTGCCATTCAACACTGGACTCCACTGACTATAATCGGATCCAGCAGGGATTCGGACACTTTTTGGAGAAATGTTGGCTTTTGGATGGACAATTGTCTGGCTGAAGACCAACCATCAAATATGCCCAGAAAGTAGCAGTATCCAGCTAGAACAGTTCTGGTGACCTCTGGCAGGGTATTCTCTGCCGGATCTATTTGACGGAGGTGTGAACCTACCCTTACAGTCTGATGTTGACACCTGGTACTGGTACTGTTTACCTGGTGTCTATCCAGTGAACAGATTAGGGATAAACCAGGAATAGTTCATAAACTCGCCTTCCTGTAATGAAATATAGTCTTCTCCTCCGGGAATATGAGATTTCATTCTGTTCACTTTTTCGGAGAGTACTGCATGTTCCTCGTTACTATCCCAAGATGCCACTATGAAGTACACGTGGGTTTTGTAAATGTCTTAAAAGCCATTGTTGCATCCAATTTTAGATGATGACAAGACGACGCTCCACCGAGTACAGCGTTAGTGCATTACCATTGTAATGTTCTCCAAAATGAGATTCTCGTGTTTGGGTTCTGCAACCTTTTAAGTTTGATATTTTATGATAATAGCATGAGATCAATTATTAAGTTGTGCCACATTCCGGGCTTTTAGAATAAAAATGTGACAAGAGGAAATACTGAAGAAAACAAGACTTTTGGACCTGAATTCCTGGGGTCTACTGGAGGAAGTAATTCTGAGAGACCTACTGTCAATTGATACAGAACATGTCCAGGTCCATCTAATCACATGATGTCATATCATAAATCAATGTGATCACAGAATAAGAACTGTCCCTAGAAGTGATTGCTGGGCTTCAAAACTGGTTCAAATGGAGGTTGAAGTCTACTGGACCTTTGTGGACCATTAATGTGGTAGAACCTGGGACCAACAGAGGATCCCCATGTGCTCTCGTAGGCCACTTCAACCCTGGTTTTCAGCAGATCATGAAGGAAAGCACACAATGGTTCTAACTTCTCTAACTTCTAGGATTGGACAGGTATGGGAAGGATTTTTTTACCCATCTTAACTTTAGAAGGTGCCAATTACAGGGATTGGCCATATATATCATCAAAACAAGAGTGGGTAATGGGGATCTAGCAACTACTTCTATGTGGCCTTCAGAAGTTCTGCCCTGTTTTCTGAAGTCACACCCCCTTGCCATCCAAGTTGTTTGTCTGGACACCTGGTCACTCCTATCTTGCAAACGGCTTCTGATGGAGGAGCACATGACATGACCACGTCCAGGATTGGACTGGGTTTCCTTAGGCCCAACCCCCATATCACCAATAAAGTCCAATAGGTCTTGATTCTAAAAAATAGACCCCAGTGGCAAGTTATTGGCTCCAAAGGCAGCTCCAAATTATTTTGTTCTCCTGGACCTTTGGAACCCACTATGGTATCAGAGCCTAGGCCCACCAAAGGATCCTCTGGTACTCTTGTGGGCCAGTCTGATGCTGACCCCGTCCATCATTCCCTCCCATTGAAATGCATGCCGCCTACACAGGTTCTTTCCTGGATGCAGTTGCTGGATGATCATGAAACTGGGGCAGACGCAGTACATCTCAATCGAAGCGGCTGATGGATGGGGTCACATGCTCCTCCGTTGGTGGTCATTTATAGACAGGAAAGGGCTTGGCTGATAAGGAATCTCGGGGGGTTGACTTCAGAAAGGGAGAAAAACTTCGGAAGTTGCCAACACCTTTTACTTTGCTTTTGCATTGTATATGTCAGGGTGGTGACTGCCTCCATCTTGGCCATGTCCTCCTCCCATTTGTCCAAAGCTGCTAGTGTAGAAAAAAGCTGGTTCCTATCCTGCCTTCAGTTAATTTTGGAGGCCTAGGCCAAAGAGAGAGGTAAGTCTCCTGATGTACAGGTACATTAAGTAGTGTAAGGACCCATCTAAATGAGCTTGCCTTGTAGTGGCGGGTGGTCTGACACACTTTGACCATAATGTGCACCAAGAACCTCACATTTACAAGTATAATAAATATTAGAGATGAGTGAATTATTGTAAAGTTCGATTTGGCTGCTTTGCCGAATTGTACAAAAAAAAAAAAAATTTGCTTTGTGACAAATTACTTTGCGGGTGCAATGACAGGGTGCGGCGATTGTGCCGCCCCCGTTATTGTACCCCTCAGATGCCACGTTCAAACATGATCGCTTTTAAATTAAAAAAAAAAAATCCTACTTACCTGATCCATTTGCTTGCCATGGGCTGTCGACCACCATCTTGCTTGAAGATCTGGCGCGAAATCTTGCGCGGCTCGTGATGATGTCATCACATTGGCCGGTGTGGTGATGTCATACGTCACCGTGCACGAGATTTGAGCCAATATCTTCAAGCAGATATTGTTGGCGGCTGCCAGCCCATCGTGAGAAAATGGATCAGTTAAGTAGGATTTTTTTTTTTTACACTTTGCTACCCCGAAGCACGAGGAAATTCAGCTGCGCTGCGAATCGAATTTATCTTAAAATTAAGATCAAACACTAGTAAATATAACAGTAATGCAATATAAAATTCTTAAAATTTTACGTTTGCTTATATCTTAGTGCCTGCAGTTGCCAATTAATCTTTTGGTCGTTGCCAGGGTATGAGGGGAGTCGTTTCCTTCCATGACTGTTCTTATGAGTGAGTCTCTGGCTAACTGCTGAGGAGGTCACTTTCCTTAGATACATTTATTTTGGACATCTGGATCCTCAGAAGTCATGTGACAATGGAGCTGAGGCTGTGGGACTCTGACCCATAACACCACCTAATTACCGGGGGAGATCTGCCGTGTAAAAGCAATGAGCCGTCACTGAGGAACACACACCATTTATCCGCGAGTTCCCTTTGAGCCTCCATTACGCCGCCACATGTCTCAGCGTTTTATATGGCAATTATTACACATGTTTTTTGTGGTGTTTTTCATTGTGAAACTTTTAGAACACGAAATCTAGATCATACTGCTTTCTGAAAAATATTACTGACCCCCAAAAATTCTCTAAAAAAATTGTGTAAGTGGATGTAAAAAAAGATACACAGTAGCAATGTTTTTGTAGAAAAATACAGCGGAAAACATCTCCTAAAATGCGGTGTGGAGAACTATTCTTATAGATAAATTCATTACTACACGGAAACAGCCAAGATGGAAGCATGGTCGGAGGACAGACTCATTTTGACTTTGCAGGTTTGGCGCCTCATTCTCATTCACCATCATCCAGTAGCCCCAGGCTAAGGTAGAAGATAAGGGGACTATCTAATTTTCTGCATTTTCTTTACCAAATTCTAATTTATTATAATGCAAACCTTGACTGTGGCAGTTAATTGAAATGCTGCTCGTTCTTCATGAATAAAAATTGCTAGGAGTCTCAGACAGATACTGAGAGAGAGATACTGCAGCTTCATCCCCTCACCTCCCCCCCTCCCTGTATCGTTTTAGAATAGACTGATGCCACAATCATCAGAGTTTACAACCTCAGTTCAGAGGTTGAGCAATGGAGCTAATATTAGTGATGTCATCATAAAGGTGTATTGATATATGTATATAATGTTTTCTATGGAAGGGTGCCTGAGCAATGAGGTTCCTAGCTTGTCTAGTTCCTGTGAAGGCTTTCCTGTGTTTTCTGACCTCCTGTATCCTGACCTCTGCCTCCTACCATACAGACCCTGTGCTGCCTTCCCTGACTTACTGTCTGTTTTACCGTATTGCATGAATTCTGCCTGTCCTCAGCTTGCCCTGGCTGGTCTTCTTGGTGACATGAGCTGGTGTCTCTTGACCTGCCAGGGTCAGCTGTCTCTGAATGGTGACTACTCTTAGAGGTAGCGGTCTGGTGGACCCTACAGTTAAGTCCAGATCCCTGTAAGGGGTGAAAGTGTGAATATCAGGGGATAATTTAGACACATCCTGATTAGTATTCGCAGGTCAAATCTGTTTAGTAGGAAAGTGAGTCCAAATCTATTGCCATACACAGGTACAAAAATGGAACTTTACTTTGCAGTCTTATGTGTCCTTTCTACTGCAGCTTTCTCCTTACCTCAGCTCAGGGGGCGTGTCCTTTCTACTGCAGCTTTCTCCCTATGACAGTCAGGGGAGTCCACCCTATCTTCTGCAGCTCTCTCCCTATCACAGCTCAGGGGACACGTCTTTTATACTGTGGCTCTTTTGCTATCATAGCTCAGGGGGCAAATCCTTTCTGTTGTAGCTCTATCACAGCTCGGAAGGGGTGTCCTTTCTGCTGCATCCTCCTCCTTATAACAGTTCAAGGGGATGTGTCCTTTCTGATGCAGCTCTCTCCCAGTAACTGTTACAGCTTCTAACAGTAGCTCCAACTGTTGTCAGTTGAAAGATGGAACTGAGTATGTGCGACCACCTCAGTTGGTGGACATGCACATTACTACACAGATTAAACACGGGGGGGAAGTCATTATAATGAATTGAAGAGATTATCTCACAACTGGAGCATTTTTGTAACAGAGTAACTAACAAAGTAACTATATTTCCAATGCAGATTTGTCCCTATGACATTGGCTGACCTGTTACATGTGCACTTGGCAGCTGAAGGCATCTGTGTTGGTCCCATGTTCATATGCGTCCGCATTGCTAGGAGCAATGGAGGTGTTACCATTACACCTAGAAGCTCTGCTCTCTCTGCAACTGCTGCACCATCTGCATTTTGATTGACAGGACCAGGCATGATCACATTCACACTCCCTGGCCCTGTCAAAGTGCAGAGGGTGTGTCAGTTGCAGAGAGAGCAGAGCCTCTAGGTGTAATGGTAACGCCCCCGTTGCTCCTAGAGGCTCATTTGCATATAATAAAATATCATTTTTCTCTGCAATGAGGGCACATATGAACATGGGACCAACACAGATGTCTTCAGCTGCCAAGTGCACATGTAACAGGTCAGCCAGTGTCATAGGGACAAAACTGCTGACAGATGCCCTTTAAGTCCCGGTCCATCTGATATGATTCATCTCTTGCATTGTCCTCTGGATCCCTACGACAAACCGGCAGCAACTTGACTGCACCGCCATGCACTTCATTAGTCGTCTCCCTCCCCAGACGGCGCATGTTGTTCTATTAGCAGAGCTTTGATGCTACGCCTCATTTGGAACATTTTTTGGAGAGTCAGGAAGTTTCTCAGCAGAATAAACAAATTAATTATAAAATAAAGGACCATTAAAGGAGTCAATTTAGCATAAAACAAAAAAAAAAAAGATGTTTCATCCAGTCCAATCAAACCGAAGGAGGATGACATTTGGAAAGTAACGTTTCCTAATTTGGTTCTTTGCATTCTCCAGCAGTCAGGATGCGAGCCGACTGTCACAGAGCGCACATTTGTAAAAGCGTGCGGGGACGCAGAGCGCACACATCAGGAAAGTTATGGTAGGAGTGTGCAAATGAAGTAGGCTTGGGGCTGAGCAATCATCGTAATTGATGTCGTTTGGCTTTCTGGTTTACTTAATAATTTATAAGATAATCAGATTTCCTATCCTGTCTGCAGTGCAGCGCGAGGAAAGGGAATTGTACGTTTCATTCTGGAAACCTGACGCAGATCAAGATGCAAGAAGACGGAGAGAGCATGCTGCTTTACATGGGTCCCTAGTACTTGGATGAAGGTGTTTCTGGACATGACAGATGTCATGGCACAGAGCTTAACGGTTACACGGACACAGACATGAGGCACAGAGCTTGACGGTTACACACACAGACATGAGGCACAGAGCTTGACGGTTACACACACAGACATGAGGCACAGAGCTTGACGGTTACACACACACAGACATGAGGCACAGAGCTTGACGGTTACACACACACAGACATGAGGCACAGAGTTTGACGGTTACACACACACAGACATGAGGCACAGAACTTGACGGTTACACAGACATGAGGCACAGAGCTTGACGGTTACACACAGACATGAGGCACAGAACTTGACGGTTACACAGACATGAGGCACAGAGCTTGACGGTTACACACAGACATGAGGCACAGAACTTGACGGTTACACAGACATGAGGCACAGAGCTTGACGGTTACACACACACAGACATGAGGCACAGAGCTTGACAGTTACACACACAAAGCTACCATCCTGTACACAGTGAGGAACTAGGACCACCCTGGGTACCAGCGAGGTGGAGTGAAGTCATAAAGAGGGACCATGTCCTAAATGTCAGCCCCCGTAGAGGGCAGAGGATGCAACAAACTCACTGCATATGTAAAACAACCCCCTCGCACTATGAGTTCCACCTATCAGCAGACAAGGGCCGCTAGTAGCTCAGGTCCATTTACATTCTAGACAGCCGTAACCTGATCCCCTGGAGTAGCTCTGTGCCTCATGTCTCTGTGTGTGTACTCGTCAAGCTCTGTGCCTCATGTCTGTGTGTAACCACCAAACTCTGTGCCTCATGTCTGTGTGTGTGTAACCGTCAAGCTCTGTGCCTCATGTCTGTGTGTGTAACCGTCAAGCTCTGTGCCTCATGTCTGTGTGTAACTGTCAAGCTCTGTGCCTAATGTCTCTGTGAGTGTAACCACCAAGCTTTGTGCCTCATGTCTGTGTGTGTGTAACCGTCAAGCTCTGTGCCTCACGTCTGTGTGTGTGTGTAACCACCAAACTCTGTGCCTCATGTCTGTGTGTGTAACCGTCAAGCTCTGTGTCTCATGTCTGTGTGTGTAACCGTCAAGCTCTGTGCCTCATGTGTATGTGTGTGTAACCGTCAAGCTCTGTGCCTCATGTCTGTGTGTGTGTGTGTAACCACCAAGCTCTGTGCCTCATGTCTGTGTGTGTGTAATCACCAAGCTCTGTGCCTCATGTCTGTATGTGTGTGTGTAACCACCAAGCTCTGTGCCTCGTGTGTGTGTGTGTAACCATCAAGCTCTGTACATTACATCTGTATGTGTGCAACCACCAGGCGCCATCCCTCATGTCTGTGTTTGTGTAACCGCCAAGCTCTATGCCTCATGTCTGTGTGTGTGTGTAACCGTCAAGCTCTGTGCCTCATGTCTGTGTGTGTAACCATCAAGCTCTGTGCATCATGTCTGTGTGTGAGTAACCATCAAGCTCTGTGCCTCATGTCTGTGTGTGTAACCGTCAAGCTCTGTGCCTCATGTCTGTGTGAGTAACCGTCAAGCTCTGTGCCTTATGTCTGTGTGTGTGTAACCACCAAGCTCTGTGCCTCATGTCTGTGTGTGTGTAATCACCAAGCTCTGTGCCTCATGTCTGTATGTGTGTGTGTGTGTGTGTGTGTGTAACCACCAAGCTCTTTGCCTCGTGTCTATGTGTGTGTAACCACCAAGCTCTGTGCCTCGTGTCTGTATGTGTGTGTGTATAACCGTCAAGCTCTATGCCTCATGTCTGTGTGTAACCGTCAAGCTCTGTGCCTCATGTCTATGTGTGTGTAACCGTCAAGCTCTGTGCCTCATGTCTATGTGTGTGTAATCACCAAGCTCTGTGCCTCATGTCTGTATGTGTGTGTGTAACCACCAAGCTCTGTGCCTCGTGTGTGTGTGTGTAACCATCAAGCTCTGTACATTACATCTGTATGTGTGCAACCACCAGGCGCCATCCCTCATGTCTGTGTTTGTGTAACCGCCAAGCTCTATGCCTCATGTCTGTGTGTGTAACCGTCAAGCTCTGTGCCTCATGTCTGTGTGTGTAACTGTCAAGCTCTGTGCCTCATGTCAGTGTGTGTAACCATCAAGCTCTGTGCCTCATGTCTGTGTGTGTAACCATCAAGCTCTGTGCCTCATGTCTGTGTGAGTAACCGTCAAGCTCTGTGCCTTATGTTTGTGTGTGTGAACCACCAAGCTCTGTGCCTCATGTCTGTGTGTGTGTAATCACCAAGCTCTGTGCCTCATGTCTGTATGTGTGTGTGTGTGTAACCACCAAGCTCTGTGCCTCGTGTCTATGTGTGTGTGTGTAACCACCAAGCTCTGTGCCGCATGTCTGTATGTGTGTGTGTGTAACCGTCAAGCTCTGTGCCTCATGTCTGTGTGTGTAACCGTCAAGCTCTGTGCCTCATGTCTGCGTGAGTAACCGTCAAGCTCTGTGCCTCATGTCTGTGTGTGTAACCGTCAAGCTCTGTGCCTCATGTCTGCGTGAGTAACCGTCAAGCTCTGTGCCTTATGTCTGTGTGTGTGTAACCACCAAGCTCTGTGCTTCATGTCTGTGTGTGAGTAACCGTCAAGCTCTGTGCCTCATGTCTGTGTGTGTAACCGTCAAGCTCTGTGCCTCATGTCTGCGTGAGTAACCGTCAAGCTCTGTGCCTTATGTCTGTGTGTGTGTAACCACCAAGCTCTGTGCTTCATGTCTGTGTGTGTGTAATCACCAAGCTCTGTGCCTCATGTCTGTATGTGTGTGTTGTGTGTAACCACCAAGCTCTGTGCCTCATGTCTGTGTGTGTGTAATCACCAAGCTCTGTGCTTCATGTCTGTATGTGTGTGTGTGTGTAACCACCAAGCTCTGTGCCTCGTGTCTATGTGTGTGTGTGTAACCACCAAGCTCTGTGCCGCATGTCTGTATGTGTGTGTGTGTAACCGTCAAGCTCTGTGCCTCATGTCTGTGTGTGTAACCATCAAGCTCTGTGCATCATGTCTGTGTGTGAGTAACCGTCAAGCTCTGTGCCTCATGTCTGTGTGTGTAACCGTCAAGCTCTGTGCCTCATGTCTGCGTGAGTAACCGTCAAGCTCTGTGCCTTATGTCTGTGTGTGTGTAACCACCAAGCTCTGTGCTTCATGTCTGTGTGTGTGTAACCATCAAGCTCTGTGACTCGTGTCTGTGTGTGTAACATCCAACCCCTGTGCCTCCTGTCTGTGTGTGACTGCCAAGTTCTGTGCCTCTTGTCTGTCTGTAACCACCAAGCTCCTTGCTTCACATTTATGTGTGTGTAACCACCAAGTGCCATCTGTAAGAGACTGTAATCTTGTCTGTATGAGTCACTCTGCTATCCTTGAGTTGGGTACTGTGTTATGGTCACAGGCCACACCCAAAGGGTTCTGACCTGCTTACTGCACCTCCTTCATTGTTTATCAGGCACAGTGCCCCAGGTTTGGTAGTGGCTGTGTCTGGTACTACAGCTTACCGCAGCTCAAGTGAATGGGACTTGGCTGCAATAGCTCAACCCGTACCAAATGCTGCGGCCCTCCTGTGGGAGTGTCAGAAGTTGCCACCCCATCCCAAATATACAGATAGGTCATCATTATCAATGTCCTGCAAACCCCCCTTTAAGACTGACTTTAGAGCATTGGAAGGAGCAGGCGTTGCACAGATGCTGCTGTCATTGATCCCCATCATGAGAACAGACGTGGCCATAAATACTCCGCTCCTATAAGAAGACGGTGCCCAGCGTACAGCACCTGCATTTCTATAGTAATACAGCGCCATCTAGCAGCCATTGCACCAACTGCTTATAATCCTGCTCTTCCCGAGGTGTTTGCAATTTCTTCCTTTGCCATTTTACTGCTTTGGACATGGGGGAGGGGAGGGGGGGTTCTCCCATTCAGGTCCCCCCTCTATGAGGCCAACAAGTGGGGAAATAGTGACATTTTTGCAAATGTACTGGCCGCGTTATGCGAGATTTCACCACAACTGCCAACCCAATGTCATAAAATTGTGAAAACCCCCTCATTCCTGATCGTTTCCCCGTGTAAATATGTCACCTATGACCCGACAAATGAGCCAACACTTATTTTCTCAGGTGATTGCATCTTTCACAGGGCACAAAAAAATCGGACGCACATTACCCCATATCCCCAGTAAAGTGCCCCCTGATAGTAATATGCCCAGTAAGTGTCCCCTGATAGTACAATCCGGAAGTGCCCCCTGACAGTAATATGCCCAGTAAAGTGTCCCCTGTAATATGCCCAGTAAAGTGTCCCCTGATAGTAATATGCCCAGTAAAGTGTCCCCTGATAGTAATATGCCCAGTAAAGTGCCCCCTGACAGTAATATGCCCAGTAAAGTGTCCCCTGTAATATGCCCAGTAAAGTGTCCCCTGACAGTAATATGCCCAGTAAAAGTGTCCCCTGACAGTAATATGCCCCAGTAAAGTGTCCCCTGTAATATGCCCAGTAAGTGTCCCCTGACAGTAATATGCCCAGTAAAGTGTCCCCTGATAGTAATATGCCAGTAAAAGTGCCCCCTGATAGTAATATGCCCATTAAAGTGCCCCCTGATAGTAATATGCCCATTAAAGTGCCCCCTGATAGTTAATATGCCCAGTAAAGTGTCCCCTGATAGTAATATGCCCGTAAAGTGCCCCCTGATAGTAATATGCCCATTAAAGTGCCCCCTGATAGTAAATGCCCATTAAAGTGCCCCCTGATAGTAATATGCCCATTAAAGTGCCCCCTGATAGTAATATGCCCATTATGCCCATTAAAGTGCCCCCTGATAGTAATATGCCCAGTAAAGTGCCCCCTGATAGTAATATGCCCATTAAAGTGCCCCCTGATAGTAATATGCCCAGTAAAGTGCCCCCTGATAGTAATATGCCCATTAAAGTGCCCCCTGACAGTAATATGCCCAGTAAAGTGTCCCCTGATAGTAATATGCCCAGTAAAGTGCCCCCTGACAGTAATATGCCCATTAAAGTGCCCCCTGGCAGTAATATGCCCAGTAAAGTGTCCCCTGATAGTAATATGCCCAGCTGTGCCCCCTTCACAGGCAGTTTTTTTTTTAAAAAAAACTCCACATACTTACCTCCTTCCCCAGCAGCAGCAACACTAACAGCAGGACACACGGAACTCCCTATAAGCCCCCGCCCCCTACCCAGACCTGCAGTGGGGGAGGAATGATGAAGCAGAAAGCCGACGGACGGCTCTTGCTTCATCATTATAGGCAGCTGTCTCTGCTTCCTATGGACGCAGGGACAGCTGCCAGAGAGCGGGACATACCTCCCCCGTACCGGGACCGCAGGACAGCCACTGAAATCCAGGACTGCCCCACCAAATCAGGGAAGGTTGGGAGAAATGGGAATGTTCTGCTGACAATATGAGAAGTGAAGGGGGAGGTACGATCACAGGAGCGATCATTCATCCCCATTTGCTGTTCGACAAAAAAGAGGTCAAAATGTCCATAAACGGGGGCTAATGAACTTGCTCTTAAATTTGGCTTTTGAAGCAGCTACTGCGCGCGCACCACTACATTTACGGGTAGCAGCACATGCGCAGTAGCTGCTCCTGAAGCCGAATCTGAGCTTCTCCAGAGGCACAGGCAGGAGATTGAGGGTTGGGTGGGATGTCCTGCCCTGTCAATCATAGGGCAGGTGGGCACGTCTTCACTTCTGGGGACAGCCCCCCACAGCTGAAGAAGTCTGGCTAGCGAGGCGCACCGATTAGTTGGAACCGAGTAGCTCATCTGTAGTTGGTGCCGTTCCTGGGCGGAATGCAAACAGGAGCCGTCTCTCCTGACATGTCTCATATCCCCCATGTAATAACAATTCTGGAATATACCATATTTTTCCCTTGAACGCTGGCCTGTGGCATTCCTCTTTAATTCCTCTTGGAAATATGTGAATACATTAAAGGGGTATTCCCATCTCAGAAAATGTTCTCAATTTAAAGGGATTCTGCAGTTCTTTAAAACTGATGACCTATCCTCTGGATAGATCATCAGCCTCTGATCGGCGGCGGTCTGACACCCGGGGCCCCCGCCGATCAGCTGTTTGAGAAGGCAGCGGCGCTGCAGGAGCGCCGCGGCCTTCTCTGTGTTTACCGCAGGCCCAGTGACGTCACGACTAGTATCACTGGCCTGGGCGGGGCTAAGCTCTGTTCACTTGAATGGAGCTTAGCCCCGCCCAGGACAGTGATACTAGTCGTGACGTCACTGGGCCTGAGGAAAACACAGAGAAGGCCGCGGCGCCGCTGCCTTCTCAAACAGCTGATCGGCGGGGGTCCCGGGTGTCGGACCGCCGCCGATCAGAGGGTGATGATCTATCCAGAGGATAGGTCATCAGTTTTACGACTTTACGACTGGTTGGGGTCCCGTCCCTTGCACGGTTTTAGGCTACAATCACACAACCGTATCCGTTTTGCGGTGTGAAAAATACGGATGTGTTCCATGTGCATCCCCTAGGCCCCATTGTAAAAAGCCTATTCTTTTCCACAAAATGGACAAGAATAGGACACATTCTATAAATTGCGCACGGATGCGGACAGCACGCAGATTACATCCGTCTGCTGTCTGCACGTTTTGCAGCCCTATAGAAATGAATGTGTCCACGTGAGGTTCACAAAAATGCAGACCAAAAATTCGATCATGTGAATGTAGCCTTATTCTGCCGTATGACGCCCCCGCCACCCTATCTGAATTACCGTAAATAGGTCCGCTGCAATTCCCTGCACGGCCAGCTGGGGGAGCTGCTGTGCAGGAAAATTTTGAAGACTTTGTAAAGCTACAGGGTGCTGCGGGCCCTTTATACTCAGGATTAGGCCTCATGCACACGACTGTATGTGTTTTGCAGTCCACAAAAAACGGATCCTCAAAAAATACGGATGACATCCGTGTGCATTCCACATTTCGCAGAACAGAACAGCTGGCCCCTAATAGAACAGTATTATCCTTGTCCGCAATGCGGACAATTATAGGACATTTTCTATTTTTTTGCAGAACGGAAATACGGACATGCGTAAACGGAATGCACACGGAGTAACTTCCGTTTTTTTTGCGGACCCATTGAAATGAATGGTTCCGAATACAGTCAGCAAAAAAAACAGAACGGACAAGGAAAGAAAATACGTTTGTGTGGATGAGCCCTTAAGAGGAGACCCAGAGGTCAGAGACTCGCTAATCATGATGTGATATTATATCCTAGCGATGGGTCACCCCTTTAAATGACGGGAATACCCCTTGAGGTATCCTGCGATTGGGGATTCAGGGTACAAGGTGCCCACATGTGGTTTAGGGCTCATGCACACAAACGTATTTTCTTTCCGTGTCCGTTTTTTTTTCCGGACCGTATGCGGACCATTAATTTCAATGGGTCCACAAAAAAACGGAAGTTACTCCGCGTGCATTCCGTTTCTGTAAAAAAATAGAACATGTCCTATTATTATCCGCATTACAGAGAAGGGTAGGACTGTTCTATTAGGGGCCAGCTGTTCCGTTCCGCAAAATACGGAATGCACACGGACGTCATGCGTATTTTTTGTGGATCTGTTTTACATACGGTCGTGTGCATGAGCCCTTACTCGTGAGTCTCTTGGAATAATGAGCAGCCACTATCTATGAAATCTGTAGGCACCGAACATTGCACACAGCAATCAATCCGGGGCCCCGTCCTGGCGAATTCACATATCCTGCATTCTAAATAGCGAAAATGGTGACACGTTGTTTAATATGTTTCAATTCACTTTGCGACGTGCAACGCTCGGCCAGAAATCAACGCGACATTTCTAACTCGAAGGGCGATTTTCGAGTTATTCCGCAAACATCTATTAAATTGCCTTGGCTTAGCAAGTAACAGATTGTCCTGTTGGCGCTGCGGCGCGCGGAATTTCTTTAATAAGCCATCATCAGATTTATGTGTGTGCCATTAGTTAGGGACGGGGTGTTGTTTAAAATGAAATAAGTCACACGGCACCTTATGGCGCGCGGCCATAAAACCGAGAAACTGTGAGGAGGATTTGTAAGTGTGAGACCGTACTGCCCTCTGGTGGTCATACGTTGTTATAACAGTTTCTATTTTCTAAATTAATTCCATTAATTAAATAAATAAATAAAAATAAATAAATAAAAATCAATTAAAAAAATTTACAGCTGCCATTTTTCTATGAGAGGTACAGTATAAGTCCAATACAGGCTAAAGGCACTTAGTATAGATCCGTAGAATATGGATTTTTAAAGAGGCTGCGTGCATGGATGACCGGATCCATTCTGTGGTCTGCAAATCACGGATCCGTAAATATAAGTGCTCATGCACACGACCTTATGTATTTTGCGGTACGCAAAAAAAAAAAAAAAAGGATCAGCAAAAAATATGGATGACGTCCGTGTGTACTCCGTATTTTGTGGAACGGAGCGGCTGGCCCCTAATAGAACAGTCCTATCCTTGTCCGTAATGCGGATAATAATAGGACATGTTATATCCTTTTGCGGAACGGAAATACAGACATATGGAAACGGAATGCACACGGAGTAACTTAGTTTTTTTTTTTTGGGACCCCTATGAAAAGAATAGTTCTGCATACGGTCCGCAAAAAAAAACAAAAAAAAACGGAACAGACATGGAAAGAAAATACATTCATGTGCATGAGCCCTAAGGATGTGGTTTGTGTGCAGCCCGCAGTTTTCGCAGCCCCTGTTGAAAAAAAAAGGCTTAGGGCTCATGCACACGACCTTATGTATTTTGCAGTCCGCAAAATAAGGATCCACAACAAATACGGATGGCTGGCCCCTAATAGAACAGTCCTATCCTTGTCTGTAATGCGGACAATAATAGGACATGTTCTATTTTTTTGTGGAACCGAAATACGGAAACAGAATGCACACGGAGTAACTTCCGTTTTTTTTGCAGACCCATTGAAATGAATGGTTCCGCATACGGTCCGCAAAAGTAACGGAACTGACACGGAAAGAAAATACGTTCATGTGTGCATGAGCCCTTAATGGACAGGAATAGGAGATGTTTTATAATTTGCAGCTCAGCCGTACGGATTGGACACAGCGCGAAAACATTGTGTGAACGCACGCTTAGGATGAATTCACACGTTGCAGAATTTTTTTATGACTGTACCATGCATCTTGTGGAAATCCATGTGCTTACCGCCCCTTCACATGAATGGAAATGATTTTCGATCGTAGAAATTTCTGCAACAAAACTACTTCATGTGAAATCATCCTTATAGCTCCACTGAACCACACAAGGGCCCCCATAGAGGTGCACGGGGCCCCTGTTGTTCCTCTCTACGTCATTGATTTGTTAGATTTTTCCAGAGAGTTTTTTTGTTGGATACCGAATCCTATCACCTGCTGTGGTTCTCTTTATATTCTTCTCTCTGCTTTGCGCTATGAGGCTTATTCCATTGACCAGGGATTAGCATGAGGTGTTATTACCATAGAAGCAGACAATATGGAAGCTATGGGGCCCTTAAAGGGGTTGTCCTAGAAAAAAAGTATCCTACATTTTTCAAACCAGCACCTAGATCTGAACACTTTCATGATTGCATGTATTTAAAATTGTACTATAGCCACTGCGTTATTCAATAAACTGTATCTGTATAGCGCCACCTGCTGTTTGATTTTTTCCTTATTTCTCTCTGTAACATCTTTCAGGTGGTCGCACATGCTCAGTTCCATCCTTTAACTGCCACCGGTCCTATCTACTGTTAGAAGCTGTTAGAGCTGCAGCAGAAAGGACATGCCCCTGAGCTGTAAGGCCCCTTTCACACGAGCGTCACGGATTCAGTCCGGAAAATCAGCACGCATCCACACCAATCCGCACGCAATCGCAGTGAGTTTTGACTGCGATTGCGTACGTTCGTTCAGTTTTTTCCCCGCGGGTGCGAAGCGTTTTGATGCGTTTTTCACGCGCATGATAAAACACTGAATGTTTACAAACAACATCTCTTAGCAACCATCAGTGAATCACTTGTGTGCGGATACAATGCCTTATTCACGTAGCCCCATTCACTTCTATGGGACCAGGGCTGCGTAAAAAAACGTAGAATATAGAACATGCTGCGATTTTCACGCAATGGCGAGCTGATGCGTGAAAAACACCGCTCATGTGAAAAGCCCCATTGAAATGAATGGGTCAGGATTCAGTTCGGGTGCTGTGTGTTCAAGTCACGCATCACACCTGTGCGGAAAACTCACTCGTGTGAAAGGGGCCTAAGACTCCTGAAGTGTGATAGGGAGGCACCTGCAGAAAAAAGGGCATGCCCTTCATCTGTGATAGGGAAACAGCTGTAACAGAAAGGACATGCCCCCTGAACTGTGATAGGGAGAGAGTGGCAGAAAAAAAGGACACACACCCTGAAGTGTGATAGGGAGTCAACGGGACAGAAGGGACACTCCCCCTGAGCTGTCAGCTTGATCTACATCTAGCAGAGCAATGAATGTGAAGATCTCTGGATCCATGTGAGGTACAGGGCTGGTTCTAGCTTTGTTAGAAAGAGGTTTCCATGTACTATATGATGACTGGTTTACATGTTTTTTTTTTAATTAATCATGGGATAACTCCTTTAAGAGAGAGGGGGGTTCAGCCCTGGTTGTCCCACACACATATGACATATTAACACATATGAGCTCCATAGCTCCATTGTCTAATAGAGATCTGGAGAGGTCTAAAATGTAATTCCCGTCACCTTGAAGGCTCAGGCTGCAGATTTGTCTCTGCTCCATGCTTTATACTGCAGCTCTTATTCATCAGATTAGCTGTATAATGTACATAAGCACGAGTTCGGCCTGGACTGAAGAATCAGATTATAAACTGCAAGTACAAGATTAGATGTGGAGTTTAGCATTGTAATGTCTTTGTATTCCAGAATTTGTGCCTCCTTTCCCCCCAATGTCACCCTAGACAGCTGCCTATTCTGCCCAACCCCAGAGAAGATTAATAGATAACGTCCACATCATTCATTTCAATGGGTCAGGGAAAAAAACGGAAGTTACTCCGTGAGCATTCTGTTTCCGTATGTCTGTATGTCCGTTCTGCAAAAAAATAGAACATGTCCTATTATTGT
>ONZH01006614.1:0-38255 GCA_900303285.1 Rhinella marina | reverse complement strand
CCCTATTCCACCACAGGTGAGGCCACCTGGGTGTAATTACTGCAGTGATAATCCAGCACTCACTGTCAGTCTAGGCAGAGGAGACAGGCTGAGGAGGCCTGAGAGGTTGGAGCCGGCGGAGGCTCTGTGTGTGTGGTCTCAGCCAGGAGGGCTGAGGGGCCACAAGGCTCTGTGTAGCCTGGAAGTTTGGGGGGCCCCGTGACCCTAGGAGAAGAGGGTCCCACAGTCAGTCTGGAGGACTAGTGGACCATCTCCCCCCAAAGGTACGGTTGGAGTCACAGCCGCACTTAAAAGCTGTGTGTATACAGCGTCTTTATTTAGGTGAGTTAGCTGAACTATGTTTAGTCAGAGCCCAGCCGGGCAGGTGTTGTTTTTATGATTTGTTTTGGTGTGCTGGTGCCAATAAAACGGAGTTGGACCTGAAAATCCCCGTGTTATGAAGATATTGTGTGATGTCGACTCCCTGAGAGGATACGATCCCTTACAGGTATATGGATGCTATACAAGGCTTTGAATGAAACTGGCATATTTATCCAGTACAATTCATTAAATTAAACTGCAAGGTATAGTGTAGCCATACAATGCATTAACTGAAACTGTACGGTATATTGACATAATAAAAGGAGTTGAATAAAACTAGTATATTGATCCAGTATAGAGATGAGCAAGCATACTCGTCCGAGCTTGGTGCTCGTTCGAGTATTACGGTACTAGTAAGTGCTCGCTGCTCGGACGAGTATCTCGCCATGCTCGAGGAAATGGCAACTTCCACATTGTGCATTTTTGGCGCCTATAAACTCAGCCAATCACAAGCCAGGAGACTCTACGGTACACCCAGCATCACGTGGGGCCCTTACATGTCGATAGCAGGGGTTGGCTGGCCTGATCAGGTGACCCTGGAATATACTAGTGACTGCCCGTGGTGCTCAGCTCAGATGCTGTCTGGATGTCATTAAGGATAGAGCTGCTGCGTTTCAGGAAGACTGCATTTAGTTCTTTGTTAGGCAGGAGTGATCTGACAAGAACCCAACAGCCCTTCTAAGGGCTACAAGACATTTTTTTTTTTTTTTTTTTTTTTTTTTGCTTGCTGGCTGGCACTAGTAGTGCAGCTATCGCCATATATAACCCTATAACCCTTTTTTTTTTTATTGTTATATCTCAGTGATACAAAACCATTCTGTGTGTCACAGTTCAGCTGTCCACTCACTACAATCCGTATTTTCTGTCCAGGTGACACATTCTGTACGTCAATTAAACAAGGTCTTTTGCTCTCACTCGTACAGCTAGATCACAAAAATCTCTGTGCGACATTTGTCTGGGTTGCAGTCAAAATAGCCACTGTCAGCAGGGGCTGAGTTAGCTCTCTGATAGTTTCTGCATGTCACGTTAAAAAAAAAAAAAAAAAAAAAACTAAAAACAAAATCTCTGTGCGACATTTGTCTGGGTTGCAACTAAGCAGACCAAGTCTGCCTAATCTAATAGTTTCCATGTAATTGCTCCATACTGCACGGTAAGTAATAACATACGTAATTTTGATCTAACTTATCCACCTATATATTTACTTGTTCAGACTGAACAAGTTTGTGGGTTTCAGTACAGCAGGCCCATTTATTTTATTTTTTTTATATAATACACTTATATACAGAAAATGTTGAACCCCAGGGCTAAGGGTCGAGGGCGTGGTCGTGGGCAATCAATTACTGCAGGGGACAGAGGCCGTGGTCCTGGGCAGGGTGAGACAGTACCTGCTGATGAGGGAGCAGGGGAACGCCGCAGAGCTACACTCCCTAGCTTCATGTCTCAACTTACAGGGACACGTGGTAGAGGACTGTTGAAACCACAACAGTGCGAACAGCTGATGTCGTGGATTGCAGACAATGCTTCAAGTAATTTGTCCACCAGTCAGTCTTCCACGCTGTCCACCCACGTTACACAAGGGAGCACTCCTCTGGCTCCTCCTCCTCAACCTCCTCCCCCCCCCCCCCAGTCCGCCCCCTCCCAGGAAAATTTGGAATGCGATCCGGCATACTCTCAGGAACTGTTTTCTGGACCCTTCCCAGAGTCACAAACCACTTCTCAGGTTGCTGCTGACCTCGTTCCCGATGCCCAAGTTTTCCAACTGTCGCAGTCTGTGGGTGATGATGATGACAATGTTGAGTTAGTGGAAGAAGTTTGTAAAGAGGTGTCGGACAATGAGGAGACACGGTTGTCAGACAGTGGTGAAGTTGTTGTCAGGGCAGGAAGTCCGAGGGGGGAGCAGACTGAGGAATCGGAGGATGACGAGGTGATTGACCCAAGCTGGGTTGATAAGCCGAGTAAAGACAGTGCTTCTGAGGGGGAGGCGAGTGCTGCACCAGAACAGGTTGGAAGAGGCAGTGGTGTGGCCAGAGGGAGAAGCAGGGCCAGAGCTGGTGCATCAGCAGCAACTGTTGCACGTAGTGAAGCTCCCGTGGCGAGGCCTAGATGTTCGCAAGTCTGGAGGTTCTTTAAAGAAAGTGAGGATGACCGACGGACTGTGGTGTGCAACCTGTGCCACAGCAGGATCAGCAGGGGTGCCACCACTACTAGCCTAACCACCACCAGCATGCGCAGGCATATGAGTGCTAAACACCCCACTCAACGGAACCAAGGCCGTTCACCACCTCCTGCGGGTCACACCACTGCTCCTTCCCCTGTGTCACTCGCTACCTCTGCTAGTCAACCCCCTGCCCAGGACCCCAGCACGAGCGCCTCCCGCCGGCAAACCACACCTTCGCCTCCACGATCCTCCACAGTGTCCACCAATGTGTCCCAGCGCAGCGTTCAGCTGTCTTTACAGCAGATGCTGGAGCGCAAGAGGAAATACAGATCCACATGCCCAAGACTTCAACGTCCACATCTCCAAATTGCTGAGCCTGGAGATGCTGCCCTATAGGCTGGTAGAGACCGAGGCCTTTTGCAATCTCATGGCGGTAGCTGCCCCTCGGTATTCGGTCCCCAGCCGCCACTATTTTTCCCGATGTGCCGTTCCAGCCCTATACCAGCACGTGTCACAGAACATCATCCGTGCCCTGATCAACGCTGTTTCTGAGAAGGTCCACCTAACCATGGACACGTGGACAAGTGCTGCCAGGCAGGGACACTATATCTCACTGACGGCACATTGGGTTAACTTGGTGGAGGCTGGGACCGAGACTGACCCTGGGGCCGCTCATGTACTGCCCACACCGAGGATTGCGGGGCCTCCCTCGGTCACGGTCTCTCAGACGTACTATGCCTCCTCCTCCACCGAATTACCATCCGTGGGCACTGCGCCTTCAGTCGTTAGCTCTAGGCGCAGCAGCAGTGCCGTGGGTAAGCTCCAGCAGGCGGTGCTCAAACTGCTTAGCTTAGGTGACAAAAGGCACACCACCCAAGAGCTGTTACAGGGCATCACGGCGCAGACCGATGTGTGGCTGGCACAGCTGAACCTAAAGCCAGGCATGGTTGTGTGTGACAACGGGCCTAACCTGGTGGCGTCTCTGCAACTCGGCAGACTGACACATGTGCCATGCCTGGCCCACGTGTTCAATCTAATAGTTCAGCGGTTCCTCAAAACATACCCCAATCTGTCTGATTGGCTCACCAAGGTGTGCATTTACGCAAGTCGACCACAGATGCTGCCACTCTCAGGGCAGCGCAGCGCCGCCTACAACTGCCCGCTCACCGACTGTTGTGCGACTTGCCCACGAGATGGAATTCGACATTAAACATGTTATCCAGAGTTTACCAGCAGCGCAGAGCGATTGTAGACTGCCAGATGTCAACTTCCACCAGAACTGGTAGTCAGGTCAGTCAGATTCCTCAAGTCTACAATGAGGAGTGGACGTGGATGTCTGATATCTGCCAGGTGTTGAGCAACTTTGAGGAGTCAACACAGATGGTCAGCGGCCATGCCGCCATTATCAGCCTCACCATCCCGCTGCTTTGCCTGTTGAAAAACTCACTGCTCAGCATCAAGTCAGATGCTTTGCGCTTGTCACAAGAGACGGTGGTGGAAAATATGTCGCTTGATAGCCAGAGCACCCTCCGGTCTGTTTCTCAGCGCGTATCGGAGGAGGGGGATGAGGATGAGGAAGAAGAGGAGGAGAATGTCGGCTAGACAGAAGAGGGTACCAGTGCTCAGTCCTTAACTCTTGAGCGTGTATGGGCTGAAGAGGAGGAGGAGGAGGAGGAGGAAATGGAGAGTTAGGCCAGTGAGGAGAGGGAATTCTTGCGTGTTGGGACTCTGGCGCACATGGCAGACTTCATGTTAGGCTGCCTATCCCGTGACCCTCGTGTTAGAAGCATTTTTTCAAACACCGATTACTGGGTGTTCACTCTCCTGGACCCACGGTACAAGCAGAACCTTTCCTCTCTCATCCCTGCAGAGGAAAGGAGTATGAGAGTGAATAGATATCAACAGGCCCTGGTGCACAAGCTGAAACAATCCTTCCCATCTGACGCCGCTAGCGGCAGAGGGTATGGTTCTGTGGGCCAAGTAGCGGGGTAGAGGAGGCGAGCAGGCAGCTTGTCCAGCACTGGCAGGGGAACGCTGTCCAAGGCCTTTGCCACTTTTATGTCACCCCAGCAAGACACTGTCACCTGTCCCCAGTCTAGGCAGAGTAGGAAGGAGCTGTACAGAAAGATGGTGAGGGAGTACCTAGCTGACCATACCAACGTCCGTAGCGATCACTCTGTTCCATACAACTACTGGGTTTCAAAGCTGGACACGTGGCCTGGACTGGTGCTGTATGCCTTGGAGGTGCTGGCCTGCCCTGCCGCTAGCGTGCTGTCAGAGCGGGTATTCAGTGCAGCTTGTGGCGTCATCACCGATAAGCGCACACTCCTGTCAACTGACAGGCTGACGCTTATTAAAATGAACAAAGCCTGGATTTCACCGGAATTCAAATCTCCTCTGGGGGAAAGCAGCTAAAGATTTACATTACTTACTTATCCGATTCCTCTTCTCTACTCCTCCTCCTCCTCCTCCTCCTCCTCCTCCTCCTCCTCCTCCTCGTCTTTGCCTAACGCTGACCAAAAAAAATGCCATTTTTTTTAGAGGTCCAACTGGCACTCTTTTACCACAATTTTTCCAGAGGTCCACCTACAGCCCCTCTCTCCAAACAATTTTTCCAGAGGTCCACCTACAGCGAATAGGTGCAATATACGGTATTAAACTGACAAGAATACATAGAACACATACCACACTTGTTCAAGCTCATAGCTGACAACTGTACCGGTTGATGCTAAATTTTTAAGTTGGGGTCCTGCGTCGTCATTCGAACTCCATCCGGCTGTTGTCGCCACCACACACGCTAGCCAAGGGGGCACTCCTCTGGCTCTTCCAGCTCAACCTCCTTCCCCCCCAGCCTGCCCCCCACCTACAGGCCCTCTCTCCAAACAATGTACCCGGATAGGGGACGTATTGGATATTATACTGATTTTTGTTGGTTCCTCTTTTAATTGGCTCCTGACCTGTGATGGAAGGCAGAGCATGGACACTTCCCCTTAGCTGCAGTAGAAAAGACACTCCCCTGGCCAGAGCAAGCTCTTTTTCCTTTTCCGTGTTCGAAAAATCCATGAAATATATGGTCCCAAGATAGGGGACATATACCATTTTAAACTGAGAAGAATCGATACCACACATGCCCCACTAGGAGAATTTGGGGTAATGTTGGGATTAGGCAGCCTCAGAGGCATCCATGCATGCTGCCCCTGCTGTTTCCTGTCCATTTCCGTGGTGTTTCCATCATTTTCTGAGGTTTCCAGGTTTTCACCCAGCCTTCCCTAGGCAGAGCCTTGGTCCCCTGCAAAAATGCTCGAGTCTCCCATTGACTTCAATGGGGTTCGTTATTCGAAACGAGCACCCGAGCATCTGGAAAAGTTCGACTCGAATAACGAGCACACGAGCATTTTAGTGCTCGCTCATCTCTAATCTAGTACAATGTGTTAAACAAAAATGCACACTTCATTGACACAATTCAATGCAATACAATCCGTTAAATAAAACTGCCTGATATATTGACCTAATACAATGCGTTGATTGAAGCTGGAATATCGATGCATTACAATGCACTAAATAAAACTGCACTGTATATAGATGCAATAAAAAGATTTAAATTAAAATACAATATACAGTATATACTGTATATTGAAATGTCCTATTACAAAAAGTTTCTAAATTGAAATAGTTTTTTTAGTCAACTAACAGAGTAGCCAATACAATGGGGAAAAAGTATTTAGTCAGCCAACCAATTGTGCAAGTTCTTCCACTTAAAAAGATGAGAGAGGCCTGTAATTTACATCATAGGTAGACCTCAACTATGTTGCTAGTACGTTGGCCCATTCCTCCATGCAGATTTCCTCTAGAGCAGTGATGGTTTGGGGCTGTCTCTGGGCAACACGGACTTTCAACACCCTCCAAAGGTTTTCTATGGGGTTTAGATCTGGAGACTGGCTAGGCCACTCCAGGACCTTGAAATGCTTCTTACGAAGCCACTCCATTACCCTGGCGGGTTGCTTGGTATCATTGTCATGCTGAAAGACCCAGCCATGTTTCATCTTCAATGCCCTTGCTGATGGAAGGAGGTTTGTACTCAAAATTTCACGATATGTTCATGGATCAGTTGTCCTGGTCCCTTTGCAGAGAAACAGCCCAAAAGCATGATGTTGCCACCCCCATGCTCAGGCCCGGACTGGCCATCTGGCCGATCAGGCATTTTCCCGGTGGGCCGCTCCATATTTTAAATAAGTGGGCTGCTGTGAGGTGGCTACTGAACTCAATTGTGCCTGCAGTAGTGAGCGCCGGAGGAACAAGGGAACCTCTGGTTACCTGCTCCTCTATTCCCGTTGGCCGGAGCACTCATGTGACGTAGGCGGCGCAATGAGGTCATCCCGCCGCCTGCGACGTTCCTCAGGGGCAGACCCGCCAGAAGAGGACGGGTCTGCATCGTGGGACCGCGCCTGGACAGGTAAGCATAAACTGCCCTCTCCCTATGCAGCACTAACCCTAATACTGGCCCTGCCTCCCTTTTACAGACCCTCAATACTGGCCCTGTCTTACCCTAATATTGTTTCCGTCACCACATCTCATAGGGTGCTAATGATAGCTCTGATTAGGTTGTCTGCCCATGGTCACCCTCTATGCATATTTACAATAACATATCAAGCATTTGCGTGAACTCATCAGGTGTATGCTGACTGTACAGCGTGCGCATCATGAGTTTACATAAATTACGTACGCATTTTGCGTACTTAGTATGCATTGCTGGTTTGCGTTAGATAATGACGTGCGCAACACACACGCAGTGTACAGATCAAGACGCCACCCATATAGTGAGTACAGCCACTAGCCCCCCCCAGCGGATGATATCCTGTAACTTAGGGAGAAAGCAACTGTGGTTGATAACTTTTAATTGGAGTGTTGCACAGTAGCCACGTATAGCACATGTTTTCATGCACGTTTATTAAATGTCTACCTATGTATGCACGTTTGTTTATTTGATTATGTATATTAACAATATGAATATTGTATCACTATTTGATTCACTGCATATATGATGTCACTAAGAATTTGCATAATTGGTCACATGTTGTAATGAACTCTCTCAGTGATGTCACTAAGAATTTGCATAATTGGTCACATGTTGTAATGAACCCTCCCAGTGATGTCACTATGAATTTGCATAATTGGTCACATGTTGTAATGAACCCTCCCACTTTGTTTATTTAAGTGTTTGTTCACACTGGTTGTTTTATGCTTGAGAAAGGCCACATTTAGTCAGCCGAAACGTCGCGTTGTCTGGAATAAAGGTCCACTATTTTCACCACATCCGAGTGCTGCCTCGTTCTCCATTATTTTACCCTAATACTGGCTACTGACCCCGAATACTGGTACTGACCACTAACCTTGGACCCCTAACCCTGATACTGACCCCCTAGTATTGACCTCTAATACTGGCCCTGTCTCACCCCCCTAATGCTGGCTATGTCCTTAACCCTAGTACTGACCCCTAACCCTAATACTGTCCCTAACCCTAATATTGACCGCTAACCCTAAAATACTGTACTGACTCCTAATACTTTCTCTAACTCTAATAGTACGCCATAATGACCCCTAACCCTACTACTGACCACTAACCCTAAAGCTACATTCACATGACCATATTTGTTTTGCGTTCCACAATTGCGGATCCCCAAAAACACGGATACTGGCCGTGTGCGGACACATTTTGTGGAACACACATGCCCAGCCCTATAATAGAAATGCCTGTTCTCATCTGAGATTGCGGTCAAGGATAGGACATACTCTATCTTTTTTGCAGGGCCGTGGACTACGGATTTGCGGGCCCACTGAAGTGAATGGAAATATGATCATGTGAATGTACCCTAATGCTGCCTCTGACCCCAATACTGGCCCCTAACTGATACCGACCCTAATTCTAATACTGGCCCTAAGGGTGCATTCAGACGACCATATTTCTGGGTCTGCATCCGTTCCACAATTTTGCGGAATGGGTGTGGACCCATTAATTTCAGCCGGGCCGCAAAAGATTGTCCACATCCGTAGTTCCGTTCCGTGGCCCCAGGAAAAATATAGAGCAAGTGTCCTATTCTTGTCCGCAAAAATAGGCACTTCTATATAGGGCTGGCACTGTGCGTTCTGCAAAATGTGTTTTGCGGATCCATAATTTGGGGACTGCAAAACACTTTCGGTCGTCTGAATGTAGCTTTATGCTAATACTGGCCGCTAACCCCAATACTGGCCACTAACCCCAATACTGCCCGCTAACCCCAATACTGGCCCCTAACCCTAATACTGACTCCTAATACTGACCTCTAACTCTAATACTGGCCCTAATATACTAACACTAATACTAATCCTATCCCTAAAACTGACCGGAACCGTAACTACAACCCCCAATACCTCACGTACCTCACAGTAACCATAATATATGACTGTCCACATATATCTGTACATACTGCATCTTTTATACCTCACACCTGACACATAGTATACAGCAGTGTACTGATATGTCAGGTACAAGGTATAATAATGCAATGGGTAAATGTATATAGTATATACAGCAGTGTAATGATATGTGAGGTATGAGGTATAATGGATGTAGTGTGTACAGATATATAGTATATACAGCAGTGTACTGATATGTGAGGTATGAGGTATAATAGATGTAGTGTGTACAGATATATAGTATATACAGCAGTGTAGTGATATGTGAGGTACGAGGTATAATAGATGCAATGTGTACAGATATATAGTATATACAGCAGTGTACTGATATGTGAGGTATAATAGATGCAGTGTGTACAGATATAGTATATAAACTGCTGTATATACTATACTAGCTGAAGGACACGGCTTCGCCCGGGTATATTTAATTTATTTCTTTTACTGTTTGTGTGTCGTTAAAAGATATCGAGAGTGACCTCTACAGCGGCCAGCCCCTTTAACAGTGACCTCTACAGCGGCCAGCCCCTTTAACAGTGACCTCTACAGCGGCCAGCCCCTTTAACAGTGACCTCTACAGCGGCCAGCCCCTTTAACAGTGACCTCTACAGAAGCCCGCCCCTTTAACTGTGACC
Source organism: Rhinella marina (assembly GCA_900303285.1). Taxonomy (NCBI): domain Eukaryota; kingdom Metazoa; phylum Chordata; class Amphibia; order Anura; family Bufonidae; genus Rhinella; species Rhinella marina. The sequence continues at coordinate 28,652 of ONZH01006614.1, read as the reverse complement.
TCCACAGCAGCTAGAGTGGCCACTGTCTTCACCCCAGAAAGCCAGACCTCACCAGCCATTCCCCCAAACGTGAAACAGCGCCCCCAGTTCCCATGAAGACACATCACTAAACATGAGGCCACGCCCCCCCGGCTCTGTGAAGACATGGAGGAGTAGCTGTCTGAGTGTGAGCTACTGAAAGGGTGGACATCCCTGTGTCTGTCCAGGCACTGCGTCGGACGGAGAACAGGTAGCCAGAAAACTGGACTGTCCAGCCTAAAGCCGGACATCTGGCCACCCTAACATCAGCCTGCCCCTAGGGTGGCCAAAGGTCTTGTTTTAGGCTGGACGGTCTGGCTTTCAGACTCCCTGTCCTCCGTCATGCGTAGGGCCAGGATGGACACAGCAGCAGCACTCTCAGCAGCAGCACTCTGCAGTCTGAGCAATGAGCTGCAGGGAGAAAGTCACCCTCCCCCCACCCCTGCAGCTGACAGAAGGTGATTTTTACCAACATTTTTAATCCCGGTCAAATGCAGCATGGAAGGGGCGTGGCCTGACTGAGTCAGGGGCGTGACTTAGTGGGATCTGGGGGTGGTGCTTTTAAGTCCTTCTTTTGACGGTGGCCGGAATTACAGGTCGATGCCATAGTAATTTAGGAGGAAAGTGGGTAGCAGTGGAAGAAAACATCTTTTATTACTACTGAACAGTAAATATGTAAAATTTACATTATATGAGGTAATGATTGATGATGAGTTAGTCTAAAACATAAGTTATAGTTATGGTAACCGGGAATACCCATTTACCATTGTCATCCACAGTGCTCTGCCTCTTTAATGCAGACCTAAAGCAGTGAACTGGCTAGGTTGTCATAGAAACCTGATGTGTGCTTGTGAGCTTCTATTGGCTGATAAGGGTCATGTGACCAGGCTACTATTGGCTAATGCATTTTTTGGGAAGATCTCAGGAACGAGACGTCCTGGAGAGTTGAAAAACTGTTCTAAAACCTTTCCGGACACCTAATGTACATGTGTGCCAAATTTTGTGATTGTAGCTGCAGCGGTGCGGATTCCTTTAGCGGACACACACACACACACACACACTCAGCTTTATATATTAGATATACCCACTGCATCTAGCTTGTCATGTGACCCTCAGCAACTTGTAGCCAGTGACGTCTCACCCACTGCATTCTAGCTTTTGCTGAGTATTATAATACTCAGTAAAAGCTAGATGTGTACGCTGTATTCAGGGAGTACTCAGAAGAGACATATAAGAGGCACTTTTTTATAAGGGGCACCAAGAATGTGGCACTATAAACATAGGTCACAGGGCATGTGGCACTATATACACAGGGCATATGGCACTGTATACAGAGGGCACAGTGTATGTGGCACTATATACGTAGGGCTCAGAGTATGTGGCACTACTATTGGGGGCCCTGTGTGTAGCACTAATGCTGCTTTTATATTCAGGGCACGGCATGTGGCACTGAGATGAGTCTGTGTCAGTCTGTAGGATGCCAATGTGATGGTAAAGAATAAAGCTAAAGAGATCTTCTCGGCAAAATCTGCAGAGCTGAATTGTGGATGGGAGAAGTCATCATGGTGGTCTGAGCCAGATGGAGAGGAACTCAGGAGGAGACGTCATCTGTAAGTAGCTAAATGGAAATAATTATTCTGCTACTGACTTTGTTTGATGAGTGTTGTAGTCACCTGGATGAGCTACAGCTAATGATGGGTGGTAGCATGCTGTTTTGTGCAACAACAACTCTCAGTATCCCTTTACACTTTAGGCCATACTGGGAGCTGTAGTTTCACACCACACAAGGTCATATGGTGATGGCTGAGCTGACTACTCAGATGGTATCTGTACTGAACTTTTAAAATCTGGTGATGTATTTACGTAGAGAACTTGGTTCTGGTGATGTATTTATGTAGAGAACTTGGTTCTGGTGCTGTATTTATGTAGAGATCTTGGTTCTGGTGCAGTATTTATGTAGATAACTTGGTTCTGGTGCTGTATTTATGTAGATAACTTGGTTCTGGTGCTGTATTTACGTAGAGAACTTGGTTCTGGTGTTGTATTTATGTAGAGAACTTGGTTCTGGTGCTGTATTTACGTAGAGAACTTGGTTCTGGTGCTTTATTTACGTAGAGAACTTGGTTCTGGTGCTGTATTTATGTAGAGAACTTGGTTCTTGGTTCTTTTCCCTAAAGTGGGGAAAATTGGCTTCTACCTCACAGGGTTTTTTTTGCCTTCCTCTGGATCAACTTGTAGGAAAACAGGCCGAACTGGATGGACAGATGTCTTTTTTTCGGCCTTATAAACTATGTTACTATGTTATAAACCAAACAAAACTCACAGAAACAAAAGGATAAAAAAGGACAAAAAACATCCTGCATGATGTGATAATGATTGCGGATGTCAGTGGCTACATATATCAAAGTAAATCGCAGAAAAATAATTTTAGTGCACAAAAATAGATGCAAACAATATATACTGTATAAACTAAGACCTCATTCTGATATGATAAAATCTGAGACTCTTAGCCAATATATTTTGATCAAAACACATCTGTGCCCACCTACCCAGCGTCACGGTGGTCTCAGGTCAGGCAGGTCCTACGCTAAACCTAACTATGCCGTTGGGCATCTATATCTAGGAGCGTGGACGCTGCACATATAGGCGTGTTGCACTTTATTTAAACAGCATACACTACTAGGTAGGGGTATTTTGCTTTTTCAGGATGAACCTAGAAAGCACGCTAACCTTTACCGATGAATTTAATGTGACCTTCTCTAAACCTTTGAATGTCCAACTGTTCAATGTTTTTAGTACTTTTTGCACAACTTGCTGTTCTCTAACAAGGAGCTTAATGGCAAAATTTACAACAGGTGTTTGATCCGTGAATTGCTCAATACATTTCCTCATTGAATTATAATTGGCGTTTAAACAGTTCTCCTCATCATGCTGTTCATATTTTGACATCATGCGACCAAGATGACACCTAACAATTGATCAACAGTACCTTGCCATTGCAAGGCTTCAAGCAGGATGTTCTCAGACAGAAGTGGTCACTGAGCTTAGAGTGTCACAGAGTGTCATCAGAAGGTTGCAAGAAAGATACAGAGAGACTGGAAGAGTCACAGAAAAGGCATAGAAGTGGACGTCATTTGGCCACATCCCACACTGCTGACTGCTTCATTGTGAACAACGCCACACAACTCCAGACACATTTTAGGGAACTGAGAGGCACCTAAGTGTCACATCAGACCATTTGAAACTGTTTACATCAGCAGGGTCTGCATGTTAGATGACCTGCAAGGGTACCTGACCACACCACCAGACACAGGCATCATCTTGCGTGGGCCAGGGTGCATCTACACTGGACAAGGGAGCAGTGGTCCTCAGTGCTTTTAACTAATGAAAGTTGATTAAATGGGTTGTCTGAGTTATAAAAAAATATATAGTACTTTAAATCTGATGGGCAGCAATATATAACTAAGTTAAGCAAGTTTTAGGCAAAAAAATCTCTATTTCCTCATTTCCCTGGTTCTCTTCTGGCCTTTGTTTACATGCAGTAATAACAATCTCTGACCCTCCCCCCTCTCTGTAAAGGGAGTGAATAAAAATGCTGAGTGACATGTCTGCCTGCTGGGATACTCAGCAGCATGTTGTATGTATAGGACTACAAGTCCCAGCTGTACAATGACACTGCTGATACACACAGGATCTCCCCCTACCTGTACTTGTAGTTTGCATCTCCTCCAGATCAACTTTGTGTCTTTAGGGTGAGGAGGGCAGATCCTGTCTCTCTTTACATCTGCAGCTGCTGTTGTAAAGCCTTCAGTATGTTATGGCTGAAGGGGTTAATGTTTTATCTGAAGTAATCCAGGGAGAGAGCAGATAACAGCAGGGGGGAGTGTGGCCACCACAGTGACGTCTTGTGTACAGGCTGTTTTCTGATCTCTGAGGCTTGTGCACGAAACATCACACAGCAGGGAGATAAGCTGAGATCACAGGTCATGTGACCCTGAGTTAAATCTAAGAAACCAGCAGCTTTAGAAGCAGAAAGTGTATGGAAAAGCTGTTGTATTTGACTAGTTAGAAACATACAAAGGACAAAAAAATAACTCGGACAACCCCTTTAACGCTGAGCAGAAATTATGGCCACCAACAATGTTGGAGACGTCAAGGAGAGTGATATGCATCAGCCACTGTTGTCACCAGACAAGCTTTTGGTGGTGATGGTGGTAGTGTGGGCAGGTGTGTCTAGTCAATACGGAATTCCCCTACACTTTGTGAATGGTACAGTGACACGCCCATGCCACTTGAATAACATCATTAATCCAGTCATTAAGGGGCGGAGTGGCATAGACCTTACATGGAAATTTCCAGGTGGGCCGAAGCACAGAGGGCCGCCCAAACCCTCCCCTCTGCCACTGGCAGATTGCACATGCCCTCCTGAATTAAACTGCTGTGGCCTGCATCTCACCTCCTAAGCTCCTTGCTCCATATCTTAATCAGAGACAACAGGAGGAGGAGACAGAAAATAACAACTATTGATGGCCACCACAAAGGGACAGCTTTTGGGGCAACATATTGTGCTGCACTGTGGTATATGGTTTGTTATAGGACAGTTTTTTGCCCCGTATTCTGTCAATTTTGGCCCCGCTGCAACATGGGTCCACTTTTAGGTTTTGTTTTTTTTCCAGGGCCACTTTAAGTTCCCAGTTTGCCCCTGCAGTCATTGTACCTGTGCATGAACAATACAGGCCTAATTTCATCTTTATGGATGACAATGCGCCAGCTCATCAAGTAGCATCATTAGGGAATTACCTGCACTTTTTCCAGATCTAAATCCCATTGAAAACCAATGGGATCAGCTGAGTCACGGTGTAGAGTCTTGTAACTCTACCCCAGAACCTCATTGCCACCCTTCAAGAAGAGTGGGATGCCATGCCTCAGCAGACAATAAATGGACTTGTGAATAGTATGAGACGTTGTTGTGAAGCTGTAATTGATTGTCGCATGACAAGTTTCTGAGACATTGACATTTTTTGTGGGGGTATACCCATCACTGTTGTTGGCTTTTGTTTCAATAAATTGTTTGAGATAAATAAATTAACATGGCATGCTTCTACTTACATACTACTTTCACAATATAATATCACTGTAGCATGAACCTTTTACGTTTATCATAAACTTCACACGAAAGCCAAATATCAAAACATTTTGTGAGTTTACTGCACCAATACACAGTGCACATGATCTGAGGGACCCAAAAACCTGAGCAGGAGGAGTCTGCAGACACCTGGCATAGCCTTGATGGTGGTGGTATTAGTGGCTCCTGTAGTCTTGCTGTTGGCATTGAGGCAGCAACAGTAGCAGTTGGGGCAGAGCATGGGAGAGTGCTAAAGAACTCACCATGATATCCAACAGTCTGAATGAAGCAAACAGGAGGATGAGGACTCTGATGATGATTGTGTGCTGGACAGGACCTGGGAGCCAGATCAGGATGCTGAGGAGGAGGTTGATTGTGGCAACAATAAAGATCTGAGGCCATATACCTCCCAAACAACAGCCAGGGACGTATTTGCTTCGGAATCTGGTGATGCAGCTGATGGTGTGGTTAGGTTAGGCCCAACTTGCACCAGATCTAAGCCCAGCTTGTCTGTCTCTACCTCTGCTGTGCGAATTTCTCCCATCCAGATTTTTTTTTCATACTGCTGAAAGACTAAAGCATTGCTTTATGCAAAATAAGAAGTGGGCAAGCAAACACAAACATTGAAACTACAGATCTACAGTATTAAACCACAGTAAGTGGCATCATCTCATCCCTTGGGCAAACAAAGGTGGCAGCCAGCCACTGCACCAGTAGATACCTCCTTCTCTTGGTCCTCATTGTGCCAGCCAGGCTGCATCCACGAGCAATAATGTGTCTTTTAAATCGTCATCATCCCATTTTACTTCTCCCGCTCAGACTCCTTCTCTTCCTTCTTCTCCTCATTGTCAGCCAGTGATAAAGGAATATGTGGCCAGCAAAGACTCTATGTGCCTATTAATCCCCACACAAGTTCATTTCCCACCTGGAAAAGTTTCTGGTTGTGCGGTTGCTGCAGTACCATTTATTCCTGTCCCCAACAGCGGCAGGGCATAGGGTCACTCACACTACCCCTCCTTCCTATTACATGTGTCAGTTCAATAGTTGCCACAACGTGTTGGAGCTGATCCATCAGGTAGAGATTAGCCAACTTACTGGAATTCAATATTGCACATGCATGAGCATCTGTACAAGTAGCGGAAAGCCATGAACGAACGACCGCCTCAGAATCAGGGAACATGTGTTGCCTTAGGGTTAGGCAGTGGCAGCTCATTTAAGATGCCTGTCAGGTGCTGAAGGCCTTTGATGAGGCCAAAAAGCTTGTCAGCAGGGACAACTGCATTATGAACAATGTCATCCCTCTCATATTTATGTTAGAACAGACGCTGGTGCTCATATAACAGGGGACCATGGTGGAAGGAGAAATGCTGGCCCTTCTTACTGTCTGCCCTATGGGGACACACAAATGAAATCTTCTATGTAGGAGGTGGATGGCAAAGATGAGGAAGATGTGGATGAGGAGCAGCCACTGCAAGAAGAGGAGTCAGAGGAGGAGGAGCAAGAAGACAATGATGAGGATGGCAACTGCTAAGACACCCAAACCCCTCAGTAGGAGGCAGAACCAGAAAGAAGTGGCTCCTTGAGCATGCTGGCCAGAACGGCAATCTGTATGCTCAGTTGCTTAAGTAGTGACAGGCGTATTGTTGACATCAAGCAGTCTAATGACTACTGGATAGCCATGCTTTTAGACCCTCACTACCAAGGCAAAACGGGTGAATGTTTTCCTTGTGCAGAAAGGAAAGACAAATTATGTTATTACTAGGAAACACTGTGTATGCAGCCTGCCTCATTTTAAAGGTGAACAGACTCCTGTGGCCATGGTGTCTGCAAGGGAAACCCCTTTATGCCCCCGCAGAGTCACCCGCCTGCTATGCCAGACAGAGGCCAGTCAGAAAGCTGACAGCTCATGCCTTAAGCCCAGGTTCAGGCCTATCTAAACTATGGCCAGTCTCTGTTGCATACCCTGTTCCTTGACATCATGGATTTCTGAGCAGGCAGACTCAAACTAGCACAGCACACTCTCTATCTTCTTTCTTGCCCGCCTCCAGTGTCATCTCCGAGAGTGTTTTCAGAGCTGTTTGACACTCCGTTTGACAGAGTGTTTTCAACGCCGTTTAAGTCTGTTTGACACTGAAACGGACTAAGTTGTTCTCTCCTTGCATCTAAAACATCACTTTGCAACGGATTCCAATGAATAAACCTCATCTTGCTGGAGGTGCCCCATATTGCCACTGTTGCTGTCTGTCTACCTAATATCACGTTCTGTACGGCTGTTGCTGAAACCTACATCATGCCACTGCTGTCTATCTGATAAATTTGACTTTCCATCATGACACTAATGTCCTTTTTTAACTATTATTTTCTGTATTACTGCTGCTTCACCCTGCATTACGTCACTTATGTTACTTTCCAACCATTATAACCATCACGTTTTGCACGGCTGCTGCTGTGGGCTAACATCATGCTACTTTCCAACCATCATGTTCTGTAGAGCAGCTGCCGCCTTCACTGTTCCACCACTGCCATCATGCCACTACTACAACCTGCTGACCATCTTCTGTAAGGCTGCTGCTTCCTTCATCATGCTGCTGCCTTTCTGTAGCCTCCAGTGCATCATAGGCTGCTGTTCCTCACTGTTAATCCCCTACTGCTACCACCATTAACACAAAGCATCTGCCACCACTATCACCATCACTACTACTACTACCCATAGACAGTCTTGCATGTTCCATGCTATGTTGCTTCTGCTTCTGCCGAACTGCAGCCTCATGCCACTATATCTATACCCTTTCCACATCCACAATGCACTGCTGCTGCTCCCAATTAAAAGGTTTTTTTTTTAGGCTTTTTCACAACGAGCCACTTTTTCTTCTGAAAATTAACACTTGTGCATGTCATGCAGGCAGGTGTTTCGACACTATTAAGCATAATTTTTGAACGCTTGTCCCCCACACCATTTTATTTATTTTTTTTTATCCCATAACACCATATGTACTCAGACATCATTTACTATGGGAGATGTGGGGAGTGATGAAGGAAGTGATGCACAATATTTCACTTCCCTGGTTTTCTTCCGGGTCCCACTCTTCACTGTGTCCTGATGGCATACAGCGTGGCAGCGCTGCCCAGTGCAAGCAAGATATATCTGATGTCTAATGGGTGTCCAATCTCAGGATGCTGGTATCCGTTCTGCGGCTGATGGGGCCTGTTCTGGGGCTAATGGGATTTAATATGACGCTAATGGAACTGATGGGGTCTGTTCTGGAGCTGATGGGATCTGATCTGAGGCTGATGAGTTCTGATCTGGGGCTGAAGGTGTCTGATTTTGGGCAGATAGGGTCTGATCTGAGGCTGATGGAGGTTGGGGGTTCTGATCTGCGGCTGATAGAGCTTGGTTGTTTGATCAGAGGTATGATGAAAAATGTTTTTTTCTCTTTTTAAGTGTGTCTTATAGTCTGTGTCTTGTAGTCTGATAAATATGGTATATTTCAATTTGCTTAGCTTCTCCTGTTCAATAACAAACTCCCTTCACCATGTTCAGTGTGACAGGTTCCCAATAAGATGTTAAAATATAATTTTTGGGGTAAATGTTTATTGAACAAACTAGAGTTTGATCAAACTTAGAAACAAACTTCCTAAGATTCTCTTTGTGTCTGACTTGTCAAAAAGTTTGGATCACACCAGAATCAATTAGTTGCAAATCTAAGTTGCTCTAATTGACCTGACAATTACACTATAACACCATTTAGTTTCATAGGACTCCACATTTTTATGAAAAGATGCCGTCTCTTTTTTTCCAAGATGGCTGTATTTATTTTACCAGATTAACCTCTGAAAGCCCTCACTATTATTCTCAGATGCTGCGATCACTGATGAATGTGGCATCTGAGGGAGTTCAATGAGGGGGCCGACGCGATATCTGTTCTCAGTCATTGCACTAGCTGCATACAAAGATTATTTTGTGATGAAGTAATTTGTCAAAAAGCGAATTTCTGTGTGAAATTTGACTAAGCAGTCAAATCAAAATTTTGATAACATCACTCATCTCTAATCATGATCATTATCATCATTAGCCTTGTACTCTTCCTCTACCACAAATTTTGCCCCCTCTTCCAGTAGTAGCTACTCATCCTCCTCCTCCTTCATGATACTTTCTCCAACAGCTACAGGGTGGCTAGCAAAATGTGTAAGCTGTTCTTCTTCCGCTGTTGTCTCTTGTGTCTGCGTGAGCATCTTTTCTGGGACCTGCACCGATATCGAGAACAGATCAGGGAAGGTGGTGGCTGGAGGTCACCAGGTTCCAAACTGTTTCACAAAACGTTTTCCCCATAGAAGTGAATGGGAGCACACTGTGCTTGCACAGCAACTAATCCTATTCATTTCTATGGGGCCAAAGCCAGCGTTCTGCTATTTTCGGTGGCCCCAAAGAAATGAATGAAGGATGGCTCTGGCGTGCCCTCCACCACTTTCAGGGCTCTGTTCTTGGTGTAGGTGCGGGTCCCAGAGGTGGTTACCCACATCAGACAATGAGGGCATATCCTAGCAATAGTCTGAAATGGAAATGCCCCTTTTAAGGTTTTGTAAAAAACAAAATTGTCTCTCTGCTCTCAACTGCTAGAATAAGGTTCTGCTGCAGAAGCTATATTAAGCAGTGTGCCCAGCTCCTCAGCCCTAACACCCTCAAAGCTTTCCCTAATCAAAGTCTCTAAAATCTGCAAGACTGTATTTCTTTTCTTCCCCTAGACTGTTGTTATTACACTAGAATAGTTGCTTATGCCTCTTTATACTCTAAAATAGTTTTTCGTTTGGTAGATACTGCCAGATACTCATCCATTCTCATCAGCAACTCAACACAATATGGCATTTGCTTGTTCTGCCCAGACAGCTCCCTGCCTACTGCCACTCTTCATTTGCTGATGTGGCTGTATGTTAACTTCTGAGCCATCTTCTTCTTCCCAATGTAATGTGACTATCCTTTTTCCTCCCTCATGGTTTTTCCCCACAAATCCCCACAGCAAAATAGGGTTCAGTGCTTTAATTAATTCAAAGTGAATCAGAAAAGATTCAGGCTTGTTTAGCAAATTTTGGTGAAATTCATAATGAATTTGATATGTTATGAATCAATTAGCTCATCCTTAAAACAAACCTTACCACACATGAAAACCAGATCTCCACCTACCAAATCAATGATTGATGACCATCAACGTTAAAATCCTGGAAAACCCTTTTAATTTTAGACCAACATCCATGCACAAATTATTATTTAATTTATTTTCTATGTAAATCAACATTGATGACAAATGCTGTTATGTCGTGGGTCATATCACTATGGTGTATATCAGTCATTAGTAGATGCAAAACTAAAATATTCATTTTGTTAGATACATTTACAAATATTAATGTCTTACACCTTATAGAACTGAACAGATAACTTATGAAGTACAGAGGCAAAGATATTTCATTGCATGCTGTAGCTGGCAGGTGTGGCATATGAGTAATTTCTTCACCTTGGAAGGTGATGAGCCAGTTATTTAAAGCCAAGTTCATAGGTTAGATATTTTAAGTCCAACTAAATAATGGTGTAAAAAGACAAGAACAAATTAGGAGACCTTCGACTTCACCCTTTGACATTACTGTTCAGATAGTTAACTTCTATATAGAATAAAGTGAAATAAACTTGATTATGTGTATTAACTACTTTGAGAAAAAGATTCCTTCTTTTTTTTAATGGTCTGACCTTTCTTAGTTTCTCATTTACTTTGCGACTTTTTGTATTTTATAAGAACATATAAAAATATGCTGAGCAGATAACAAGGTCTTCAATTAGTTAAAAGATGCAGACCAAAACTCTACAACATTGAATAGGTACTGTACAAGACAATTACAGCAACTTATCCCCTATTCACTAAAATGGGGGTCCATATTCTCCTGCTTGTACTTGGCTATCTTTGCCAGTGTCATACAATTGTACACAGCAGAAGCACGCATGCAAGTTCACCACTCCATTCAAACAGGAAAACTTGGGTCCCCATTCTATTGATCTGCAAGGGCCTAATCTGATCAGACATTTATCCCCTATCCTGTGGACAGAAAATAGGTTGTTATAATGGAACAACCTTTTTAAGGTAAAAAAAAGTCTATATATATCCACGGAGATTATATATATATATATATATATATATATATATATATATATATATATAAATATATATAAATAATCTTTTTTATGTTTTAAAGAGCTATATCATTTCAACTTTTAATAGTGTCATTTAACACATATTGTATTTAAAAAAAAAAAATCTGCAAAATATTCTTTGTAGGAAGAAATTGAAAAACAAAACACAATTTTAACAAGGTTTTGTTTTTGCAACATTCACTTTTTGATAAAGATGACATAACCTTATTCTGTAGGAAAATATGATTACAGAGATATCATCTTATGTTTTATTACTTTTAATCTAACATTTTTTCTATTGCCATATTCTGACACCCATAACTTTATTTTTTTTTTTTTAACAGGGCTAGCTGTATTTGTTACTGGTACCATTGTGGGGGTACATACAATGTTTTGATAACTTTTCATTTTATTTTCAAGAGATAAGGTAAAAAAAAAACGATTGTGGCATTTTATATTTATTTAATTATGGTGTTCATCTGAGGATAAAAAAATCTTATGTTTCAGCAGACCTCTTCGGATGTAGCAATAACTATCCAATTAGGGCTTGCTGCTGACAAGGGTTAAAGGGGTTTTCCAAGATTTTAGAACTGATGACTAGAGATGAGCGAACGTGCTCGTAACGAGCACTGTACCGCTCGGCTCCCCTGCGCTCGCGTCACGTGACCTAGGAGCATCTCACCCCCATTCAAGAGAATGGGGCTGAGCACAATACCAAGCATAGCTGCTGTACAATGTACGGTGCTGTACTTGGTAAGCTGCGAGATGGTAACGGTGCTCACTGGATCGCCGTTGTCTTCTCAAACAACTGATCAGCAGGGGTCCCGGACCCACACCGATCATATAATGATGACCTATACTTAGGATAGGTCATCAGTAGTAAAATCCTGGAAAACCCATTTAATGGACAGTTTAGGCACCTGGGAGACTTCACAAGGTGCCAGGCTACATCACAACTGATTGCCACCATGTAGTTTAATATCAGAGATGACAATCAGAGGTCAGAGGGAGCAAATTCTCTGTAACCTCAGTCACGACTGAATGTGCCATATGAGGGGTCAAATGATGGATTCCAATCATTGCATGTGGTTGTAAGTAGTGTTGAGCCAATCAAGGTTCGTATCAGTTTTAATACTGCCTCTATGTAGGCAAAACTACTTTCAGCTAAAGTCGCATGAGACTTTGGTGAATTAATTTGGTAATCACGTCTGTGTTTTTTAAAAACATTTTAAAATAGCAATCTGAAGTCGGGTTTGGTACAAAGGTACCAGCAGGTACCAAACCCGGCTTAAGATTCCGAATTTTAAATGTTCTTAATTATGCAGAAATGAACACCAAATTAATTCACTGAATTCTTATGCAACTTCAGCTCAAACAAATTTTGCATCCACGGAGGCAAAACATCTTAATGCAGTATGGAGACAGGTCTCTGTTCAACATTAAAACAAAGTGTTTGAACAAATTGATTCACTCAAGCCTAAGTATTATTACCTTTTGGCATTTTATTGATATGGTTATATGAAGCTTTGTTTTATTTGGGATATTTTTTTTATGTTATGTATGTTGATACTAGAATTGAGTGAATCAAGGCAAAACAAATTGACTTTGATCCAAATTTCTGCGAACAAATTAGGATAAGATCCCCCCTTGAAAGCGCACAATTGTAGCATCAGATGCCATGATCAGCGATGAACGTGGCATCTAAGAGGTTCAATGATTGGGGAGCTCAGCACAATAGCTGCTGCCCATTATTGCGCTTGCTACATACAGGAATTAATTCATCACAAATTGAATTTTTGTGAATTTCGGCGAAACAGCCTAGTCAAATTTTTCATAACTTATCTGTACTCACTAGTGAGGACAGATACGTTACTGTGTAATTTGTACATTTTTGTTTTGCATACAGAAAGAACATAGTCTAATTGTTTTTCTTTTTACATCATAAGAAGTTATTTCAGAAGAATGTTTACATTTTAAAATACAACTGCATTTTTGTATTTTTTTCATTATATTTACAGTTACATATATAGGTATTGAAATAGTATCTGCCATTACTACCTCTTGACTACTCTAACTGTAAAGAATCTTTTCCTGTATTGATGTCTAAATTGTCTTTTTCCACACACAAAAAATGTCACCCTAATAATTTTTAAGGTTCTTGAAATGAATACATTATATGCCAGTTCTTTGTATTTATACATGTACAGTTGTATGGAAAAGTTTTAGCAACTGTGTGAAAAAATTGCTGCAAGATAAGAATCTTTTAAAAAATACCAAAATGAAAAGTGAATGAACAAAATAGAATCTAAATCAAATCAATACTTGATGTGGCCACCCTTTGCTGTGTGCAAGTGTACCCAGAAAATGTGATGCTGTTTTGAAGGTAAACAATGGTCATAATAAATATTGATCTTATTTATTTTTTTTCTTTCTGTTCACTCACTTTGCATTTTGTTACTTGATAAAAATAATCTATTAGCACTTCTTTTTTTGAAAGCATTCTTTCCAGTATTTTTCCACACCTGCCTAAACCTTTTGATCAGTACTATAACATTACCCTTTTTTCCAATAGGTAGCAAGAAAGCATAAAAAAACTATAAGATTAATTGCCAAAGAAAGTAAAACCAACCCCAAGATGTTCTTCAATTATATGAATGGTAAAAAGTATAAATCTAAAGGTGTCAGTCAGAGTGATGAGAGGGAAGTTGCAGACAGCGATGAGGAGAAAGCAAAGCTATTAAATATGTTTTTCTCCACTGCATTCACTGAGGAAAATAAAATGTTATGATGCAAAGTGTAAAATTAAATTCCCCATTAAAAGTGGCCTCTTTGACCTAATAAAAAGTGCAGCAGTATCTTAAAAAGATTAAAATAGATGAAATGCTGGAACCAGATGGTATACATCCATGTATCCTGAGAATGAAGTACTGTCATAGACAGACACTTATTTCTGATATCTAAGGACTCTATATTGACAGGGAGCGTTCCATAAGATTGGAGCTTAAAAAATGTGGCGCCAGTATTCAAAAAGGGTCCAAAACAGAGCCTGGAAACTATATGCTGGTTAGTTTAAGATCTGTCATGGGTTAACTGTTTGAAAGAGATGCTATCTTGGAGTACATCAATAAAAATAATGAATAACGCAGTTTGAGCATGGCTTCATGAGGGATCGACATATCAATCAAATTTAATCAGTTTCTATGAGGAGGTATGTTCTAGACTTGACCAGGGTGAGTCAATGGATGTCCTATAACTGGGCTTCTCCAAAGCAATTGATACTGTGTCACATAAAAGGTTAGTATATAAAATGAGAATGCTTGGACTGGGAGAAAATGTCTGTATGTGAGTACGTAACTGGTTTGGTGATAGAAAACAGGGGGTGGTTATTAACAGTACATACTCAGATTGGATCACTGTCACTAGTGGGATACCACAGGGGTCAGTATTGGGCCCTATTATCTTCAATATATTTATTAATGATCTTGAAGAAGGCTGGCACAGTAAAATATCAATTTTTGTAGATGACACTAAACTGTGTAAAGTAATTAACACGGAAGAGGACAGTATACTGCTACGAATGGATCTAGATAGTTTGGGTAGAGAAGTGGCAGATGAGGTTTAACACTGACAAACGTAAGGTTATGCACAGGAGAAGGAATAATGCAAGTTGCCCATACATACTAAATGATAAAATACTGGGTAACACTGGGATGGAAAAGGACTTAGGAATTTTAGCGTGAACAAGACAGACATAGCAACTAAAGTAATAACTGGAATGGGTAGACTACTGCACCCAGAAAGACTATCAAAATTAGGGTTATTCACTTTAGAAAAAAGACGACTAAGGAGAGATCTAATAACTATGTATAAATACATGAGGGGTCAGTACAGAGATCTCTCACATCATCTATTTACATATTCCTAGGACTGCAACTATTACGAGGAGACATTCTCTGAAGCTACAGGAAAGAAGGTTTTTTTCAAACATAGATGATTTTTTATGCTAAGAGCAGTGAGACTATGGAACTCTCTGCCTGAGGAGGTGGTGATGGTGAATTCACTAAAAGAGTTCAAGAGGGGCCTGGCTATATTTCTGGAGTGCAATAATATTATAGGCCATAGTTACTAGAGATGGGTTGTTGATCCATGGAGTTATTCTGATTGCCTGATTGGAGTCGGGATCATTTTTTCCCCCTAAAGTGAGGAAATTGGTTTCTACCTCACAAGGTTTTTTTTTTTTTTTTTGTTTGTTTTGTTTTTTTGCCTTCCTCTGGATCAATTTGCAGGATAACAGGCTGAACTGGATGGACAGATGTATTTTTTCAGCCTTACAATTAATATAGGAGAGACCTTCCATCCCATTTTATAATCTGTTTGCTTATCTCTAAACCCTTTCCTGCTCTCCCATATCCTTTGTAATATAAGGAGATAAGGTATATTTTATATTATATCTCTCTTTTAACCCACAAAAAGATTACTGTTTTACATATTTATTTTAGACCTATCATTACAGGGATATCACAATACTTCAACATTTGCCAATTTCTAATAACTAAATCACCAAAGTTTTAAAATGTTAAACTTTGGATTGAAAAGTTTGAAAATAATTCAATCACTTACCAAAAACTATTTAAAAATCTTCCCTGCATGTCACCTCTCCAGCTACTAAAAATACAATCTCTGAAATTAAAAGGTGAAATTAGATTTAATAATCCTATTAGATGTGTTTTTTTTTTAAACTTGGATACACTTACAAGTTTATACATAAAATTAAGCAATATAAAATATTTTATAATTAAATAATGCCTTTTTGAAATTTGATAAAAACAGCTAACCCCTTAAAATTAAAATCTCTCCTAGGACACAGAAGTCTAATTTCTTTACTGTAATTGGATTTGTATTAGATTGTGCTAATCAAAATTACATATATTCAAAAGAAGACCTGTGTTTTAAACAGAAATTTTAGCAAAATGTTTTTTGCTAGTGTTTGCAAGTAAATGCTTGATATGTTTTAATGTAAAACAATTAATAGTTAAGATTATGCTATAAATTATATAAAATATTTAAAATCATAACTAAGGAAATTGTTTCTTGTTGGAAAGCATTAGGGATTAATTGTCTTTTCTGGGTTTTAAACAATATAGAAATAAGTTAATTTGTTCTAAAAGTCTGAAACTATAAACTCACTTTTTGTACTGATATTTTTGCAATTTTTTATTATTGAGATATACTTGTTGTCCAAAAAAACACCCTAAGTTGCAAGCAACGTAGTACACTCCTGTGGACTATAGCTGTCACTTAATCATAAAATCAATCTTGTAGCACTCAAAACATCTAGGTATAGCCTTAGCTTTATTGTAAAGATTTAAAGGGGTTCTCCGAGAATTAAGAATATGAAAATATGTGAATATTACTTTATGATAGATATATTCCCAAATACCTTTTATGAGTTATAATGGCTTGTTTTGTCTAGGGAGCAATCATTAGGAGAAATAAAATGTCCACCGTTCTATTAGTACACACAAAATGTGGCCTAATCATACAGAAAGAGAAGAAGTTGCTTCACAACACTAAGGTAAAGAGTTGCCTAGGGAGCTTGGCTAGCATGGCATGTGAACAGACGTGGAGTAACTGAGCTCCTGTGACTCCCTGGCTAATCATCCTGACAGGAGATTTACTGTATACTGCTCTAAACTTGACACCAAAGCGACTGATGGAGGTCAGTGACCCTCACAGAACATTTTGGCACTAACAACTTGCGGCCATGACAAAGAAGAAGGAGCAGCGGGGAGTGGAGAAAGAAGTTCAAGATGGCATGGGCGCGGCTACACCGAGCAGACCAGGCCACATAGCCTCAGTACAACAAGCAGCAGCAGCCAGACTCGAGAAATATGCCTGCTCTGAACATGTAGATATGAAAACTAAGGCGACTCGACGTAAACTGGTGCACTTGCCTGATGATGGAGAGGAGGAATCAGACATTGACTAGTCGGAAACTCCAGGTACAGACCGGGAAACGCAAGCGTCCAAAATGGACGATCAGGGCAGGTGAGGTGGGGCAGCGCAGGACTCAGAGGAACCCACATTAAAAGATGTAATAAAAGCTATTGCTAAGTGTGGGAGATTCCTCACAGCCCTCAACATGCAGGTGGGGGGTATAAAGGAGGACATTGCCATAGTGCGCCACAACCTTAAAAAGTTGGTGGAACTCACAACCGCTCTAGAGGATAATGTGGGGGATGTGGAAAATGTCATACCACCACTACAAAGAGATGTGGGGGATCAAAACAGGAGACTTGATATTATTGCTGCCAAACAACTAGAAAACCAACTGCGCAGAAATAATGTGCGAGTGGTAAGGGTTCCGGAAATAATAGAGGGATAAAACCCCAAATCCTCACACATTTTTGAGAACTGGTTAAAGGAGACATTTGGAATGGACTCCCTCACTCCATTATTCGCTGTGGAAAGAGCCCATAGAGTCCCGACCAGACCTTTACCCCCTGGAAGCCCACCTCAGCCTGTCCTTATGAAAATCCTGCACTATATAGCCCGGGACATTATTCTGCGTCTAGCTCGAGATAAGCCTGATCTGTCATTTAATGGACAAAAGGTGTCCCTGTTCCCTGATTGTTCCGTGGAGGTACAAAAAAGGATTCATTGATATTAAGAGACCACTCAGAAACCTGTAAGTTCAATATTCCATGATGTACCCAGCAAAGCTTAGAATGACAGCTCTAGGATCCGTGCACTTCTTTGAAGACTCGAAAGAAGCGTTAAAGTGGATGGACTGTAATGAAAATCAACTGAGAGAAGAAGCCAACAGAGATCCTTGAGGAACTGTATGAGTAGTACTCACTAGCACAGGGGGTGATGAGAATGCTGGCTATGTTCTGTTTTGCATAATTGCCTAAAAGGGAATAGCATGGTCGACTGGAAGAGTCTAGTGACACTCCTATGGTTACCATTAGAGATGAGCGAATCATTAAAAAAATTATTCGCCGAACTTTTCCTAAGATTTGTATATTCGACGAATAGATTTGTTGTATTTGCATACAAAATATAAGTTATTATGTGCTATTAGCGAACATTCGCGCACTAATAACAAACGTACACTTAAAAAATGTACGCAACTTCTTAGAAGTCGTACGCATGAGCGTACAAATAGCGTACAAATCCTCAGCGTACTATTGTCTACGTGATTACGTAATACGCAGGCGCGCATGACGAGAGGCCGCGCGTGCACTCCTCAGAGGCAGAGCGAAGATTCGAAAATGGCATCCAGGCAATCCTCATCATTTAGCTCTGCTGCACAGTTGAAATAGATAGTCCGGCTGATAGACCGGCAGGATTACGATGGCACACACTGCCACCCAAACCAGCATAAAAAGGAGGTGATCCGAGGCTTGCGCCATCGTTTCGACACCTTGCGGACCCCGGGCCAGATCCAGCGGAAATGGTCAGATCTGAAATCGCCCTCAGAGGCAGTATATATATTTTGAGGTAGAACAAGTAAGGTGCTGTCTATCCAGCTAAGTGCATAGTACAACCATGCACCATACTATAAAGTGAATATGAGGACACATTGCGGTACCTGTAAAGAAATACACACAATGGGAAACATATTTGAAAACGTTGCTGAAAGGTAAAAACATTAGTGCATACAATCCAGTGCAAACAATATAGTGCAAATACATTATAGGTATAATGTAAACAATTTAAATATCACCTACCTAGTATGCTCACGGACACGTTTAAGTCTGTTTTCTTCTGACGCTTGTCCTACAACTGGAACAGAGTCCCAAACTCAGTTGCAATTTGTAATCCACATAGGTAAAATTATAATCCAAATGGGTAAGAAAATAGCAGCAAAGGTTCCTTAAAAAACCCTCTTTCAAGGGGTTCCCCAATAACCTGAAAAGGGGGAAAAAAGGGATGAGGCGCATGTCTGCGCAACTTGGTTAAAACTTTTTTTATTTTATGGGGGAGTCCTGACAATCCATGTCCATCTGGGTGAGGACAAACAAAGGAAAAAAATAAAAATAAAAACACACGCCAACTAGTACTCACGCTTCAGGTTAAGTCCACGTTGTGGCTCCCATATAAGCTACAGGATCCTTAAGTCAGCAGGTCCTCTTCACTGCTGCTGTAGCTAAAAGACATGAGAGGGCGCTCCTGCCTCATGAAAGCGACACTGCCTTTGGCAGCAGACTCCCAACGACCTCTCAGGGATGGTCTTGGTAGTGACTGGGCGGTCACACTGGCAAGGGCCGTGGCAACTTGGGCATTGCCCATTACCTTGTAGTGGCCAGATCCTTCCGCCGACATACAAGGTGACAGAATCTCTGGCTGTAAGGGCTCTGGTAAAGGTCTTCCGCGAGCAGCGGACTGTGCGGCCTGCACCTGCAATGGCAGTTGGTATTGTACCACTGATGGCTGGTACACAAAACTGTTGGTGGTCATCTGTCCCACATGAAGGATTGGCAGCGGTGGCAAATCTGGTATTAGTGGTTCCAGCTGAGCTTGTGATTTCTCCTCAGATTGCAGAGTCCCATCATTGGTCTCATGGGAACACCGAGCCTCTTCTGCGGCCTGGGCCTCCTCACTCCAGTCTTCTGGGGCACTGCAGGAGTAGCTGGTCGCCTAAGGAGTTTCACCCCAGTAGCAAAGGGGCCTTGGAGGCTCTTCATGGGGGTATACTCCACGTAATCGTCTGCGTGGAGATTGTGGCGGACGGGCAGAGGATATGGCCGCTTTACAGAACAGCGGTTTACGTATAATTCTTCCGCCATCTCCTCATCGCCGATAAAACCTACTCCCCGTTCCACACTGAACCAAATAACGGTACCCCTTCGGCGCTCCAGCTTGGGGTCACCGGACCGTGGGTGCTCCAAAACCTGCACAACTCACTCCTCTACCAACTTTTTGTATTCCCAGAGGGTCAGGGCGTTCCAGGTGACAGCCTCGGGGACCATTGAATTTTGCCGAAGGGAGTAGTCCTTCCGCGTGGGAACTCCTGCCGCCTCCGCTGTGTCAGTCAGCGGAGTGAACACCTCAGCGGGCACCTCAACCAACTGCTTGGCTGCCGGACATACTGAGAGACGTAGATCTCCTCCGGTTCCTTCTCCTCATAGGGGTCGGTGCCCCACACCATGCCTCCCCAGTCAGGGCCTCGCTGTGTCGCCATCTTAATTGCCTGAGTTGCCTCGTCTTCCTCATGCACTGGAGAAGGGGGCGGAGCTACCGGGGAGGAGTCTGCATCGCTAATGAATTGAATTTGTACACAACAGCGTATAGAGTAACTTATACGTAGCAATAGCGTATAATTTATAGGACATACTACGTAGCGAATGCGTACAAAACCGAAGCGAATCACCGAATATTTGGATTCGCTTTGCAGCTAAAAATTCCCAAGATTCGATACGAATCAACGAATCGATTCGCTCATCTCTAGCTACCATAGATCATCAGTAATGTCTAAGCGGTATAACTAAGTTTCAGCCATGGTAATGGCTGTCTTAAAGGGGGCCGAGGAGTGAAGAAATACTAGTTTCATTTTCAGATTGTCTAGTTAACTTTCTGTTACATAACAGTTCTGTACTACTTTTTAGTTTTAGTGTTTTGAAGGCACACAGGCTTCAGGCAACTTTCTGAAGTATTTCAGTGGGAACTTGTTGGGAAGGAATTTCCTGTTTTAGGGAGGGGGAGATATGTTTGGGAGTGGGAAGGTTCACAAGAGGGAAAATGTAATGTATTGTGAAACTATGATCAGAAGGTGCGCTACGGATGTCAGCTGTATAATTGTGTCTCTTATGTACTCGGGGTCGGGTTGGGCTGCCCTGGAGCATTGTTGGAGCATGTCTGTTCAAAATCATTCTGCCCTGTCGGGCATATGTCACAATGGCTGAACAAGTTAAATTTATAAGTTGGAATGTGAGAGGGTTAAAAGAAGCTACCAAAAGACATGCTATGTGGAAATGTCTAAAACAGGTTCATCCAGCAATATACTGTCTGCAAGAAACGCACTTACTAGAGGACCAAGTAGGGTTATCTAAACCAGTGCTTCCATTCTACTTGCTCAGCATATGCGAGAGGAGTCAGTATTATGATTCATAAGTCCATAGCATATACATGCTTAGCGAAGGAGATAAATAAGGAAGAATGCTATGTATGTCTACATGGATTAGTCTTTACTGTGCCTTGAATAATAGTGGGAGTGTACATACCTCCCCTATACTCTCAACATATACTAAGGAGAATATTGCAGTTCCTAGTCAAACAACCACAGGTACCTGTATTGATAATGGGTGATTTCAATGCGGTCCCGGACCCAGGATTGGATAGGTTTAAACAATATTCGTGCTGTTCTAGCACTTATAGATCTCTATCTAGAATAGAGCTCTTTATAGGTAATGCTGCAATGGGATGCTTGATACATGACATACAATATTTACCAAGGCGCCTTTTGGACCATTCCCCAGTGGTGTTGACAGCTAATTATAATCCATCACGAAATCATAGGAACACAATATGGAGATTTAACCCATTTTGGCTCCAGGTGATAGATGTAGAGGGTATTAGATATAAATCATTGGATTATCTTAAACATAATGAAGGTACTTACGTAAGGAATTACTTACGTGAGGCAATTGTATGCAGATGGAGTCTTAAAGACTTTCTCACAACTGCAACAAGAGTACAATTTACCTACGCTTTCCTTTTATCAATACCTCCAAATTAGGCATGCCATACAAACTCAGGAGAAGTGTAAAATAGAACTGTCCATATCTAACTCCATTATTGAACTTACCAGCACACATGGGGGTACCAGTGGAATAAAATCTACCCACTATGTCTTTCTTTTAGATAGACAGCATAAACAATGCCCCTTAGCACTGTTAGATAAATAGAGAGTAGATATCCCTGATTTGACAGAGGAGCAATGGACTGAAGTATTAAACTTTATGGAGGTGGCTAAAGTGAGGCCCAGAAGGTTTCCCAGGTATTCCTGATTCACAGGGTATACAGGACTCCAAAACATTTAAAAGCTATGGGACATAGGCAAGATGACAACTGCCCAAGATGTGATGACCCTATAGTGGGATTAATACATCTCATGTGGAATTGCCCTAGACTAAGGAGGTATTGGTCAGATGTCATGAAACTGATAAATGTCACTTTTCAGACAAATATTGAACCTACTGAACATATTTGCATACTAGGATGTGTGGGATCACTCCAAGTAGCAAAAGAGCAAAAAACTGCTATTTTAAGACTCATGTATCAAGCTCGCAAACTCATAGCTTATCATTGGATAGACCCTGATCCACCCACTATTCAGGAATATAAAGTGAGAGTGAAACAGCTAATTCAAATGAAAAAGTATGTTTAGAGAGGAAATATTAAAAAATATGATAATATCTGGGAATGTTGGATAACTAAAAATCCCATTGAGTAATTACTAGAGATGAGCGAGCACTAAAATGCTCGGGTGCTCGCTATTCGAGTCAAACTTTTCCCGATGCTCGGGTGCTCGTTTCGAATAACGAACCCCATTGAAGTCAATGGGAGACTCGAGCATTTTTGCAGGGGACCAAGGCTCTGCCTAGGGAAGGCTGGGTGAAAACCTGGAAACCTCAGAAAATGATGGAAACACCACAGAAATGGACAGGAAACAGCAGGGGCAGCATGCATGGATGCCTCTGAGGCTGCCTAATCCCACCATTACCCCAAATTCTCAGGCAACAGCCTGGTGGTTACCTTAATGGCAATTGTGCTCACCCAGACAAAGAAAGGCGAGGCACATGCCCATCACATGTTAGGGAAGCACCCAACTAGGTGCAACGAAGGTCCATCACCGCCTGCAGGTGACACTACTGCTCATGCTGGCACTGCAGCTGACATCAAGTTTAGTATCTGTTCTTATCAGTTGCTGTGGCTGTTGGTGGTAAAGTGGTGAGCATAGCTGCTTCCCAAGCAGTTGACCTGGGTTCAATTCCCGTCTATCGCAGGAGGCAATTAAAAGAAGATCTAAAAAAAAAATCAGTACAATATCTAATACGTCCCCTACCCGGGTAAATTGTTTGGAGAGAGGGCCTGTAGATGGGGGGGGAAGGAGGTTTCGCTGGAAGAGCCAGAGGAGTGCCCCCTGGGCTAGTGTGTGTGGTGGTGACAACAGCCGGAATGGATTTGGAAAAACTGTTGCTACAACCGGTATGGTATCGATTCTTCTCAGTTTAATACCGTATACGTCCCCTATCTTGGGACCTTATATTTCATGGATTTTTCGACCACGGAATACAGAAAAAGAGCTTGCTCTGGCCAGGGGAGTGTCTTTCCCACTGCAGCTAAGGGGACGTGTCCATGCTCCGGAGGCAATTAAAAGAAAAAAAACATCAGTACAATATCTAATACGTCCCCTATCCGGGTAATTTTTTGGAGAGAGGGCCTGTAGGTGGGGTGGCAGGCTGGGGGGAAGGAGGTTGAGCTGGAAGAGCCAGAGGAGTGCCCCCTGGGCTAGCGTGTGTGGTGGTGACAACAGCCGGATGTAGTTAGAATGACGACGCAGGACCCCAACTTAAAAATTTAGCATCAACCGGTACAATTGTCAATTATGAGCTCGATCAATTGTGGCATGACTTTTAAATGGATATTGCATGTGGTCACGTACTCCCTGGAACCCCATAGTCACCCCTTCTCTGATGTGCTAGCCCAGAACATTCTCTGCCCCAATTCGCAAGACCTTTTGCTGTTTCCGTGTGCTGACAGTGGGGATTTACCAGTGTTGTCTGAGGAGGTGGTGGACAATGGCGAGACACAGGTGTCGGGGGGTGAGGTAGTTGTATGGGAAGCAAGTTTCAGTGGGGACTCCTTGGGGGGACTTTCTCATGATGGGACAGATTCAACTTGGGTGGATCAGGCACAGGAACAGATCAATTTTTTTTTTGTTTATTTAACTTTTATTTAGCAAAAATAACCACAGAGATATTTATTCGTTATCTTCTCTGCGCAGTCTGGCGTTGGGGTTCGTCACTTTGATGGCGAGCTGTGCCGCTCTCTCCACAATGTTCTTTAGGTTCTTAGATGGAGACGTTGTGGGCGATTTCAGCACAGAAGGATTTGTTGCTCATCAACAGAACCTCGAGCTCCTTGACATTGTGGACCAGGAATTTGCGGAACCCTGTGGGCAGCATGTGTTTGGTCTTCTACTTGCTACCATATCCAATGTTGGGCAATATAGATACGCAGGTAATATTATTTTTCAAACCTATCCCAAAAATAAAAATTTACGCAGTTTGCGCAAATAAAACTGGAAACTGGAATTGGAGAGAGGGCCTGTAGGTGGACCTCCGTAAAAATTGTTTGGAGAGAGGGCCTGAAGGTGGATCTCCGTAAAAATTTTTTGGAGAGAGGGCCTGTAGGTGGACCTCCAGAAAAATTGTTTGGACAGAGGGCCTGTAGGTAGACCTCCGGAAAAATTGTTTGGACAGAGGGCCTGTAGGTGGACCTCCAGAAAAATTGTTTGGACAGAGGGCCTGTAGGTGGACCTCCAGAAAAATTGTTTGGACAGAGGGCCTGTAGGTGGACCTCCGAAAAATGGCATTTTTTTGGTCAGCGTTAGGCAAAGACGATATGGAGGAGGAGGAGTAGGAGGAGGAGTAAAGAAGAGGAATCGGATACATAAGTTATTTAAATCTTTAGCTGCTTTCCTCCGGAGGAGATTTGAATTCCGGTGAAATCCAGGCTTTGTTCATTTTAATAAGCGTCAGCCTGTCAGCGCTGTCAGTTGACAGGCGTGTACGCTTATCGGTGATGATAAGCTGCACTGAATACCCGCTCTGACAGCACGCTAGCGGCAGGGCAGGCCAGCACCTCCAAGGCGTACAGCGCCAGTTCAGGCCACGTGTCCAGTAGTTGTATGGAGCAGAGTGATCGCTACGGACGTTGGTATGGTCAGCTAGGTACTCCCTCACCATCTTTCTGTACAGCTCCCCCCTACTCTGCCTAGACTGGGGACAGGTGACAGTGTCTTGCTGGGGGTGACATAAAACTGGCAAAGGCCTTGGAGAGCGTTCCCCTGCCAGTGCTGGACAAGCTGCCTGCTCGCCTCCTCTCCCCCGCTACTTGGCCCATAGAACCATGCCCTCTGCCGCTAGCGGCGTCAGATGGGAAGAATTGTTTCAGCTTGTGCACCAGGGCCTGTTGATATCTATTCACTCTCATACTCCTTTCCTCTGCAGGGATGAGAGTGGAAAGGTTCTGCTTGTACCGTGGGTCCAGGAGAGTGAACACCCAGTAATCGGTGTTTGAAAAAATTCTTCTAACGCGAGGGTCACGGGATAGGCAGCCTAACATGAAGTCTGCCATGTGCGCCAGAGTCCCAACATGCAAGAATTCTCTCTCCTCACTGGCCTGACTCTCCATTTCCGCCTCCTCCAAGTCCCTCTTTTCAGCCCATACACGTTCAAGAGTTAAGGACTGAGCACTGGTACCCTCTACTGTCTCGCCGACATTCTCCTCCTCTTCCTCCTCATCGTCCTCATCCCCCTCCTCCGATACGCGCTGAGAAACAGACTGGAGGGTGCTCTGGCTATCAAGCGACGTATCTTCCTCCACCGTCTCTTGTGACAAGCGCAAAGCATCCGACTTCATGCTGAGCAGTGAGTTTTTCAACAGGCAAAGCAGCGGGATGGTGAGGCTGATAATGGCGGCATCGCCGCTGACCATCTGTGTTGACTCCTCAAAGTTGCTCAACACCTGGCAGATATCAGACATCCACGTCCACTCCTCATTGTAGACTTGAGGAATCTGAGAGACCTGACTACCAGTTCTGGTGGAAGATGACATCTGGCAGTCTACAATCGCTCTGCGCTGCTGGTAAACTCTGGATAACATGTTTAATGTGGAATTCCTTCTCGTGGGCACGTCACACAACAGTCGGTGAGCGGGCAGTTGTAGGCGGCGCTGCGCTGCCCTGAGAGTGGCAGCATCTGTGCTCGACTTGCGGAAATGCGCACAGATGCGGCGCACCTTGGTGAGCAAATCAGACAGATTGGGGTATGTCTTGAGGAACCGCTGAACTATGAGATTGAACACGTGGGCCAGGCATGGCACATGTGTCAGTCTGCCGAGTTGCAGAGCCGCCACCAGGTTACGCCCGTTGTCACACACAACCATGCCTTGCTTGAGGTTCAGCGGTGCCAGCCACACAACGGTCTGCGCCGTGATGCCCTGTGACAGCTCTTGGGCAGTGTGCCTTTTGTCACCTAAGCTCAGCAGTTTGAGCACAGCCTGCTGGCGCTTACCCAGGGCACTGCTGCTGCGCCTAGAGCTACCGACTGAAGGCGCCGTGCCCACGGATGGTAATTCGGTGGAGGAGGAGGGGCCGGAGGAGGAGGAGGCATAGTACATCCAAGAGACCGTGACCGAGGTAGGCCCCGCAATCCTCGGTGTGGGCAGTACATGAGCGGCCCCAGGGTCATTCTCGGTCCCAGCCTCCACCAAGTTAACCCAATGTGCCGTCAGTGAGATATAGTGTCCCTGCCCGGCAGCACTTGTCCACGTGTCCGTGGTTAGGTGGACCTTCTCAGAAACAGCGTTGGTCAGGGCACGGATGATGTTCTGTGACACGTGCTGGTGTAGGGCTGGGACGGCACATCGGGGAAAAATAGTGGCGGCTGGGGACCGAATACCGAGGGGCAGCCACCGCCATGAGATTTCGAAAGGCCTCGGTCTCTACCAGCCTATAGGCAGCATCTCCAGGCTAAGCAATTTGGAGATGTGGACGTTGAGGGCTTGGGCATGTGGGTGGGTGGAACTGTATTTCCTCTTGCACTCCAGCGTTTGCTGTAAAGACAGCTGAGCTCTGCGCTGGGACATGTTGGTGGACACTGTGGAGGATCGTGGAGGCGAAGGTGTGGTTTTCCGGCGGGAGGCGCTCGTGCCGGGGTCCTGGGCAGGGGGTTGACTAGCAGAGGCAGCGAGTGACACAGGGGAAGGAGCAGTGGTGTGACCCGCAGGAGGTGGTGAACGGCCTTGGTTCCGTTGAGTGGGGTGTTTAGCACTCATATGCCTGCTCATGCTGGTGGTGGTTAGGCTAGTAGTGGTGGCACCCCTGCTGATCCTGGTGTGGCACAGGTTGCACACCACAGTCCGTCGGTCATCCTCACTTTCTTTAAAGAACCTCCAGACTTGGCGAACATCTAGGCCTCGCCACGGGAGCTTCACTACGTGAAACAGTTGCTGCTGATGCACCAGCTCTGGCCCTGCTTCTCCCTCTGGCCACACCACTGCCTCTTCCAACCTGTTCTGGTGCAGCACTCGCCTCCGCCTCAGAAGCACTGTCTTCACTCGGCATATCAACCCAGCTTGGGTCAGTCACCTCGTCATCCTCCGATTCCTCAGTCTGCTCCCCCTTGGAAATCCTCCCCTTACAAACAACTTCACCACTGTCTGACAACCGTGTCTCCTCATTGTCCGACACCTCTTTACAAACTTCTTCCACTAACTCAACATTGTCATCATCATCATCACCCACAGACTGCGACAGTTGGAAAACTTGGGCATCGGAAACGAGGTCAGCAGCAACCTGAGAAGTGGTTTGTGACTCTGGGAAGGGTCCAGAAAACAGTTCCTAAGAGTATGCCGGATCGCATTCCAAATTTTCCTGGGAGGGGGCAGACTGGGGGATAGGAGGTTGAGGTGGAGGAGCCAGAGGAGTGCTCCCTTGGGTAACGTGGGTGGACTGCGTGGAAGACTGACTGGTGGACAAATTACTTGAAGCATTGTCCGCAATCCACTAGATCAGCTGTTCGCACTGTTGTGGTTTCAACAGTCCTCTACCACGTGTCACTGTAAGTTGAGACATGAAGCTAGGGAGTGTAGCTCTGCGGCTTTCCACAGCTCCCTCATCAGCAGGTACTGTCTCACCCTGCCCAGGACCACGGCCTCTGCCCCCTGCAGTAATTTAATACCCACGCCCTCGTCCTCGACCCTTAGCCCTGGTGTTCAACATTTTCTGTATATAAGTGTATGATATAAAAAAAAAAAAATAAATAAATAATAAACGGGCCTGGTGTACTGAAACCCACAAACTTGTTCAGTCTGGTTTAATTAGGTGACGTACAGAAAGTGTCACCTGGAAAGAATATACGGATTGGAGAGAGTGTGCTGAACTGTGACACACAGAAAGGTTACACGCAGCTGTGTGAAATGGATTTGTATCACTGAGCTAAAACAACAAAAAAAATAATTATTTTTTTTTTATTATTTTTTTTTAGTTTTGTTTTTTTTTTGGAACGTGACGTGCAGAAACTATGGTACGAGCTGACTGAC
>ONZH01006613.1:0-27185 GCA_900303285.1 Rhinella marina | reverse complement strand
TCCTCTCTGTCTTCACTGCTTCTTCCTTGCGGGGTGCCTCCTTTTTTTCCCAAAGAGAAGGCAACAACACCACATGTGCTATGGAAGATACTCAAGATAGTCTTCTTAATGATAAACAAAGGACAAAAGAGCAGATGTATAAAGAATGGAGCACACCTACATAACACAATTACATGATTTTTATTGGCATCCAAAATCAGATGATAACTAGGGATGAGCGAATTGACTTTGGATGGTACATCCGAAGTCGATTCACTACTTCGTTGTAATAATGTATGGAGTTCCTGCTCTGTACAGTATTAGAATGTATTGGCTCCGATAAGCCAAAGTTATTACTTTGTGAATATGCATGAGACTTTGTATAATAACTTAGGGAATTAATTATTACTGTAAAATACTTTGGTACCAAACTCTGGTTCGGTTCCTAGTGGTACCTTGGAACCAAACCCGAGTTCGGTACCAAGGTTTTTTTACAGTAATAATTAATTCCTGAAGTTATTATACAAAATATTGTGAGACTTTGCGAAGTAATAACTCCGGTCCATCGGAGCCAATGCATTCTAATTCTGTATGGAGCAGGAACTCAGTACAGTATTACAACAAAGATTTTAGCGAATCGACTTCGGATGTACCAAGGCACCCAGTGTCTAAAGGGCAATGTATGTGTTCAGACCAGAACGTTAGCTCATCAGATGCTATTATTGTGGTATGGTGGTGCATCATACACATTCCCTAAGTAAAAATAGAACTTGTTTTTAACCTGTAGGTGACCTGCGCTGTACATATACAGTGCAGAGATTTAAGAATGAGAGTAGTGTTAAGGGGGAAACAATCTGTCCTCTTAGGGGTCAGGTCAGTTGTCCAAATTAAAAGAACGTTTGTGCACATGGTAAGATCTCAAGACGGACAAAAATGTCAGTTTGCAGCCTCCCAACACGTTCAGGCGCTGAGGTGATCTGGGCTTCTCCGTTTATATACACACAGTAGAAAAGGTGGGGAGTTTCGTTTCCCCAGCAAGCTGATAAGCATTAAACGCACATTCTTTTGTTCTTCTAGTCGCATGTCTTGGTTAATACACCCCACCTGTCCTGGACAGGTGGGCGGGGGAGTCGAATCCGTATCAGGATGTACCAGGACAGAAGCTACATTTTAGACATGCTGCACAGCTGTAGAAATACTTGCAAAGCTGATATATATATTTGCAAGGGCAAATAGCATTGAATACATGTATATACAAATGACATAATACTGTGAGGGAAAAATTCAGTATTTCAGCCGGTCTACCATCACAACCCCCCCCTAAAGACTGAATTTTCCCTAATCTTTCACTATCTAAGTGTCAGGAGTGCCTGGGCGGACATGGGGAAATGGGAGTCTTCACCAGGGTTGAAACGGGAATCCAACAGTCATTGCGACAGTTTGTCACTGGACTTCTGTAAGTCCACCCCCCTGTATACTTGGGCTTATCCTAATCATGTGACAGAAAC
Source organism: Rhinella marina (assembly GCA_900303285.1). Taxonomy (NCBI): domain Eukaryota; kingdom Metazoa; phylum Chordata; class Amphibia; order Anura; family Bufonidae; genus Rhinella; species Rhinella marina. The sequence continues at coordinate 25,698 of ONZH01006613.1, read as the reverse complement.
CTACCTTGGACCATTGGATCACTAAAAAAAAGAACAAAAACTGTCTGTTGGACTAACAAGAAGTGTCCCTCTGAGGTCGTCTTCTCTTGAGATCTTCTTGGATAACTCCATCAATTGTCCATTTCTTGATGTTTGTTATTATAAAGTTCAGTCTATGACCCCTCCTTATGTATGTGAAGGGGTTTGCAGGTGTAGATGTCAGTGCAGATCTTAAAGACTCTTATCAGTGGGTGATAGACAGTCCATTACCTTGTCTGTGGGAGGAGCTTTGACACAAGAACTTTCCCCCTCACTGGTCTGCAGATCATTGCATCAGCTCTGCTGGTTGGTGAGGAAGTCTTGGGCACAGGATCACCATTAAGGTCCACCCCTGGACAGCCATAGTACGAACAGCAAGGCCTTGTTCAGCATGGCAGACCAGTGGTCGAAGCCGTTTCTTGTTGGGTGACAGGTTATGACAACTGTGTCTTACCACACCTTGTTGACTTGACGTAGCAGCCCCTGGACTTTCCTGAGGTTGTTAGTCCCGACTCTTTTTAGCTGCACACAGGAAAGATGTACTGGAACAGTCCCACGCAATCAAGAAAATGTCAATTCAAAAACTCAGTTAATGTTAGAAAAAGCCGTTAATGAGGTGGTTTCCTCTCCACCCCTGCATCATTGATCAAATAAAACAAATGTCCTTTTGTCGGTCCAACACTGTATTTAAATAACACTTACCAATGATACCAAAGAGGTCTTCTGCCAAACCAAAATAAACTTGTGAAACTCTAAACCTGATCTAATTAAAGGATACTTCAAAACAAACTTTCATAATATTTTGACAAATTATCCTGCATATTTCAATACATTAATCAATAGCAATGCATGGGTATCTTTTGTAATGTAAAACCTTTTAAACCAAATAAAACACAACACCATTAACATTTTTATTCATAACCACCCTTCTTGAGATACCCAATGCTGTTTGATGTTTACTAAATGTATGATATTGTGTATTCGGCACATTTTGTAGAAGTACCCAGCTTTTCTGGATGTGGAAATGAATGGACCCTTTTTTTTCCCCTTGAATGAACACAGTACTCGTCTTTCATGGGGGTGTCTTTTAACTAGGGGATGGGCACAAGGGCTGTCTTTGTGTCTGGGACGTCCACCCTGTCCTCCTACCTAAGTCAGCTAAGTCCACCCCTTTCGGTCGGATGGTGTGATCCTCCCTCTTTCAGTCAGTCTCGTCTCAGTTGTCCATGAGGACTGATCTCTGATGCACATTTAACATATAACAAGTCAACAGAATACAAACATTGAAACAAACAGATCTGACAATACAGACATGAACATATGAAGGGCTCATAGGAAATGTTTCATTGCCTTGATTTCAAAAATATAATGTAGAGTTTGATCAAAACATTTGGTACCAATAAAAACCAAAAATATCCCAAGGAAAAATAAAAATCCCCAATGCGCATATAAAGAAAAAAACAAATGTCATATGCCATACACATTCACATTGTCAGTCATTCCTTCATTTTCTGCTGCATATCCACACGCAGCTCACACACAGCTCTGCTGAGCATCCATCAGTCTTCACAACTTCAAACACATTCAACACAACTACAACTTCAAGCTACATGCATTCATATTCCACTAAATGAGTCAATTCTCAGCTACACAGCTTTCCTGGATACAGATACACACAGAAAACCATCCTGCTAGGGGGGTACAAAGAAACATTCATTAAGTGAATCAATTGCTGGCAAGTAATACCATTGTCTTCGTTTGTCCACTCTTACAACACATCGTTATTGTAAAAACACACAAGCACACCACAGTGTGCACGTAAAAACGATTTTCTTTGCTCTTGCACATTTTCAAGCTGCTAGGAAGAGAAAAAAGGAAAGTTATTAATTAATCTTTACTCTTCTGTGTCACATATACAACCAATCTGCCTACTCCTCTCACCCCCTCCCTCCACCATATGGGTGAGATTGAATTCCTGAGGAGGGGGTTTCAACATGAGCACAGGAGCTGAAGACACTTTTTACTTTGTTCTTTCCAGGATTCAGATCCTCCATCTTGCAATAAAAATATGCCCATTTTCCTCAACCTACTCCAACTTTCTATCAGTCACTTACGTAAACCATATCAGCCATTTTTCAACTTGCACCAGCCTATTACCCTTCTAACCAACTTCTCTTTTCCTTCAATACACTTTCCACAATCTTTCTTTTTGCAAATTTAAAGCAGTTCTATAGAAGGCTCTTGCTACATCACTCAAACCTTCACTGGGCTGTAATCTGCCTCCTGGAGGCATCCCAGTTATCTTAAACAGTTTCTTCACATCCTTTACATATCTTTTGCCTTCTCTTTGTTCAAACACACTGACAGCACAATAAAGTAAACATGACGCCTTATCGGTTTGATCAGTAACCGACTCGAACCCCTTATCTCTCTTCCACAAAGGGAGAAAAGCTATTAAAGGTTCCCGGCTGTATATATACTCATTATATACTTGTTATATACTCGTAAATTACAGCCTCCGCATCTTTGATCGCGGGGAGATTCGCTCAATGGGCGCGATAAGCACCGCTCAGCGCGTCCTTTCGTGACTATTCTGTCACTCACTACACTGTCCCTATCACTTAGCTATGTCTGATAACTCTTGGGCTAGTCCCTATTGAGGTTATCACAGAACTGTCAGTCTGGGTCCCTATACAACCGACCCGAGTCCTCTTAGTGACCTTCTACGTGCGTTATCTAGGTTCGGGCCCTCAGCGGAGACCACCCGTTAGTCCGGTCACTTTGGACTCACCCACAACACCTGTAAGTCTAGTCTCCTCTGCCCCACATCTCTCGAATCACAGGCAAATTATCACATAAAATGTACATGAAACTTACTGTGATCATGGAGGTTGATCAGACCTCGATTTCGGGAGATGGGGGTTCGGAGATTTCGACCACCTTCGGATATTGGGGTACAGATGCTCCTTTACGAGGGCCCCATGTTGGGCACCAGCTTTTAAGGGGGACACAATCTGTCCTCTTAGGGGTCAGGTCAGTTGTCCAAATTAAAAGAACGTTTGTGCACATGGTAAGATCTCATGACGGACAAAAATGTCAGTTTGGAGTCTCGCAACACGTTCAGGCGCTGAGGTGATCTGGGCTGCTCCGTTTATTGCACAAGCATATACACACAGTAGAAAAGGTGGGGAGTTTTGTTTCCCCAGCAAGCTGATAAGCATTAAACACACATTCTTTTGTTCTTCTAGTCGCATGTCTTGGTTAATACACCCCACCTGGACAGGTGGGCGGGGGAGTCAAATCCGTATCAGGATGTATCAGAACATAAGCTACATTTTAGACACGCTGCACAGCTGTAGAAATACTTGCAAAGCTGATATATATATATATATTTGCAAGGGCAAATAGCATTGAATACATGTACTGTATATACAAATGACATAATACTGTGAGGGGAAAATTCAGTATTTCAGCCAGTCTACCTTCACAGTAGTACATGTACAGCACGCCAAAAATTTGGTCAACGTGCCTGTTGGCTGTCATTTTAGTTTTTATCGCCCCCTTGCAGCTCTGATCACTGCCAATGGTGGTCAATGAAGACTGGTCAATCACAGCTCTGGCACGGTATAAACTAGTAATGGAGCTGGAGGGGGGTCGGATGGGGTGACTAGTGCTGAAATAGATGACAACAGTCTCCCCTGAGGTCAAGCAGGGGACATCAGTGTTTGGTGTCCCCTGCCTGCGATGAAATTGGCTAGTGCAATGCTCCAGCTAATGGCAACGCTAGAACAGAAGAGGGAACTGGAAATACCCCTCTTCACACCCCCATTCTAGCTAGTGACTTTGTTCAGAGACTGTCCGTCTGTGCTGTTGCTTGGCCTGCTGGAACTATTGGTGCAGCTGCTCCACTGCACTATTCAGTGTTTCTGAAAAAGAAGAAAAGATAAAGCCTCTGGGAATGCCACAGGGATGATATTTTTTGTTCATTTCCAGCAGTTCCAGATCCCTAATCCACCCTCCCTCCAACCGAAATCTCTGCTCCTATACCACTCCCCACTCCGCAGATGCCAATCTGTGACAGTTTTTTTTTGTTTGTTTTTTATTGCTTTCACTAATCAGGATTTCTTTTTATATTTTTTTCTAGTTAGTGTTCAGATTTTTTTTAACTGCAGTAAATTGTTATAATGCAATTTTTACATGGACATACCAAACGTCTTCTGGTTTGCATCCTGCAACCGCTGCTGGCTCCATAATGACCCAAGATTTAATCTGTTCAAGATTAGGCCAGTCCGTGACCACCAGGTTTGCTGAGGTATACACCGCCCAAAAAAAATGTCTGTGTAGATGTGTCCCTAATACATTTGAAAAGGAGCATAAAATTCTTCCAATACCTGCCCAGCAAGCAGGCAAAGTATGGCATTAAGATGTACAAACTCTTTGACAGTACCTCTGGGTAAACCCCCAAGTTCCAGATTTATAAAGGGTAGGATACCCAGATTGAACCTCCACAATGACCCCCATCCAAAGAGTTAGTGGGAAATTATTGTGGGGCTTAGTGCACCCACTGCTAGATCAGGGTAACCACCTCTATGTGAATAACTATTATATGAGTATTCCACTGTTTAAGTCCCTAAACTCCAGAGGTACTGTGGCTTACGGCACATAACGCAAAAAATTGGAGATGCCTTCCTAGATCCCTGAGAGGAATGTCCTTTTACTGACCAAAATTCACATTAAAACCAGCTTTCCTGCTCCTATGAGATGTACCGCTACCACTACCCCCAAGCCAGACTGCATTTTGGACTACAATGTCGACATGGAAGGGGTTGATCTTTCAGATCCAGTTCTTAAGCCATACGAAAAATAAAGGTGTGGTACAAAAAGCTTGCCAGACTGCACTGTATAATGCTTACAGATTATTAAGATCTAAAGGCCTCCCTTGAATATTCCTTCAACTTCAAGAGGTGGTGGTCAATGCCATAATTTTTCTAAGCCCGACAGGGGAGGGCCCCAGAATTTGGATGCGTTTAGTATCATAAATGTTATGGTCCAGGAATAGATGAATCTAGTACTAAGGCCGAGTTTGCATGGCCTAGCTGCTGCATGCGGATGAAACTCTGCCCTCTCCACAAGGGCCAATGGCCACATTATTATCAGTGTAAGATCTCAGCTTTACCCACAAAATCATGCTTACACATACGGCACCCAGAGCATGTAAGCCTGACCTAACTCTTTTTTTAGAATGCCCTTTGTTACCCATAAAGGATCTGCCTGGTGACAGAAACCTTTTGATAAAATGGAATTTAAGAAGTGTTCTTTTATTGAGATGTAAGGTTGTGGGTGAAAGTATATTGCTCTTAGATCCCGGAGATGCTTTTCAGTGCCCTGAATGGTATCTCCACAGATGTGCCTTATGGGTAAAAGCACATAAGAATGGAAAATTCCCTTTCCTGTGTACTGCATGTGCACAATACAAAGTTCTAGTAATGTGAAGCAGTAGCTGGTCCAACATTATAATGTCCAGTTAAAATTCCCTTTTACCAAAGCAGCAACAATGGACCACATTTACTAATTTGAATGCACCTAGATTTTGACATAAATTGCGCCAAAATGTCCAGGTTTAAAGAAATTATCTGCACCTAGCCAAACAAGGGGAGTGACTTCATGGAAAGGGGGTGTGGCCCACTATGCAACATTCTGTCTCAGGTTAGGGCCAACCAATAGTTGGTATAAAATTAGAGAAAAGTGTCTAGTAATGCACCACATTTATCCTCCAGCATTAAGAATTGTGATACATTTGGTGCGTATCTACACAACCTAAGTTTAAGTCATGTACAAGATTAGTAAATTTGCTCTATTGACCTACAAAGATAAGCATCTATGGGCATCTATTCATTTTTCACCTTGCTCTCTGTCAAAGAACTGGAATCAACACCCCCTCCCATCTGTTACTCTGTGTTTCCTACTTGGTGGATAATGTGGTCATACTTTACAAATGGAAAAAACATTGAAACCATGGATTATGAAAACATGTCATTTCATTTGTAGATGAACAAATCTGGAATAACACAGTCTGTGGTGCAAATGAACCCTTATTATTAACTGGGAATTTGAGTGAGCAAAGTGGTAATTGGAGTCAGACTTCTTCCAGTCCATCACACCCATCAAATAATCTAGTTTATATCATTTTAGGAGTGTACGTAGGTAAGATGGTTTTATTTGTTTATACTTATACAGTTTGTTAATCTGTAAAATATAAACTATTTATCAAAATCCTTCAAAGAACCATATATTGCCTGACTCCAATTCAAATTGTTTTTGTGTAAACATGTTTAACATCTAGTATCAGGAGATGGCAACATCTATGTGTACTATATACAGTGCCTTGCGAAAGTATTCAGCCCCCTGGAACTTTTCAACCTTTTGCCACATTTAAGACTTTAAACAAAAAGATATAACATTTTAAATTTTTGGTGAAGAATCAAAGACAAGTGGGTCACAATTGTGAAGTGGAACGAAATTTATTGGATCACTTAAACTTGGGGAGTGCAAAATTATTTGGCCCATTTACTTTCAGTTCAGAAAACTCACTCCAGAAGTTCATTGAGGATCTTTGAATGATCCAATGTTGTCCTAAATGACTGATGAAGATAAAAAGAATCCACCTGTGTGTAATCAAGTCCCTGTATAAATGCACCTGCTCTGTGATAGTCTCAGGGTTCTGTTTAAAGCACAGAGAGCATCATGAAGGCCAAGGAACACACCAGGCAGGTCCGTGATACTGTTGTGGAGAAGTTTAAAGCCGGATTTGGATACCAAAAGATTTCCCAAGCTTTAAACATCCCAAGGAGCACTGTGCAAGCGATCATATTGAAATGGAAGGAGTATCAGACCACTGCAAATCTACCAAGACCTGGCCATCCCTCTAAACTTTCATCTCAAACAAGAAGAAGACTGATCAGAGATTCAGCCAAGAGACCCATGATCCCTCTGGATGAACTGCAGAGATCTACAGCTGAGGTGGGAGAGTCTGTCCATAGGACAACCATCAGTCGAACACTTGACAAATCTGGCCTTTACGGAAGAGTGGCAATATCCATAAAAAGTCTTGTTTACAGTTTGCCACAAGCCACCTGGGAAACACAGACATGTGGAAGAAGGTGCTCTGGTCAGATGAAACCAAAATCAAACCTTTTGGAAACCATGCAAAACGATATGTTTGGCATAAAAGCAACACAGCTCATCACCCTGAACACACCATTCCCACTGTCAAACATGGTGGTAGCAGCATCATGGTTTGAGCCTGGTTTTCATCAGCAGGGACAGGGAAGATGGTTAAAATTGAAGGGAAGATGGATGAAGCCAAATACAGGATCGTCCTGGATGAAAACCTGTTGGAGTCTGTAAAAGACCTGAGACTAGGACGGTGATTTATCTTCCAACAAGACAATGATCCCAAACATAAAGCAAAATCTACAATGGAATGGTTCCAAAATAAACGTATCCCGGTCTTTGAATGGCCAAGTCAAAGTCCAGACCTGAATCCAATTGAGAATATGTGGAAAGAGCTGAAAACTGCTGTTCACAAATGCTCTCCATCCAACCTCAAAGAGCTTGAGCTGTTTTGCAAGAAAGAATGGGCAAGAATTTCAGTCTCTAGATGTGCAAAACTGATAGAGACATACCCCAAGCGACTTGGAGCTGTAACCACAGCAAAAGGTGGAGCAACAAAGTATTAATGCAAGGGGGCCAAATAATTTTGTACGCCCCACTTTTCAGTTTAATTATTACAAAAAAAGTTTAAATGATCCAATAAATTTCGTTCCACTTCACAATTGTGACCCACTTGTTGTTGATTCTTCACCAAAAATTTAAAATGTAATATCTTTTTGTTTGAAGCCTGAAATGTGGTAAAGGGGGCCAAATACTTTCACAAGGCACTGTATTATCCCTTTTCCTTTTTTTCAAAAGTTGGGAGGTATGGAGTAGTCATGTCATCACTGTGCCCCCTTCCACCTCACAGTAGATACGCCCTCTCTTTGTCTCCTTCGCAGTAGTAATACCCTCTCTGTGATCAGATCCCCTCCAGCACTTCCCTGCAGACACAGTACAATACAGACTGTTTGTTACCACCTGCTACCATCTGTTTATAGCCATATAATGTATGTTGCTGTCCCTTTAACATTACTGATTCTGTCTTGGTGTAAAAGAACTTTAAAAGGGTTAGATACAATCATAGGAGACCTCAGAGTACTATACATGACTTTTCAGGGCAATCGCACACTTTTAATTCAGACTAATTTTATTTGGACTCAATTGAGCCTGAAGGTCAAATCAATAGAATCAGACCCTGAATAAGTTTCGAGAAATTACTGTAGCTCATCTCTACTGCATATTCTCATCAAGTTTGTCTTAGTTGTGTCTTAAACTTATGTGTGGTATTCATTTATATTTGCAGCATGTGGCTTATTATCTCTGCTACTTATTACTATGTTTCTGGATCCAACTCAACATAAAATTGAAAATACAAATTCAGGCCGCTATGAAAACTTCTGGGCACCATTTCTGGAAACTATAAAACACCTTCAAGATAAGCGCCAGTGCCTCCTAGTTCCTTTAACAGTATATAGTGGAATTGTACAAGGATTCATTTTGAGTGATTACACAAAGGTAGTCATCTGCTTTTATTGTACTATTATTTGTGAGAACATTAATGCACGTATGAAAACTAGTGTGGAACAAATTGAAATATTCGTTGTGGATTTAGATCAGAATTTCAGGAAAAATTAGATTTGCCACAAAACTGAATTTTCTCCTGCTTCATGGTAACAAATCTTTTTTTCCTGATATGGCGTTTAAAAAACAAACACATAGTTTTCTCATCCATTTGTACGCGGAAGAGGCCACTGTGGCCATCTTGATTGCAGAAACTGCACAAAATCTCACACAGGATGACGTGTGCGTCACTGTGCTGACCGGGCGCAGTGTCTTCAACCAAGACGGCTGCAAAGGCCTCTCCACGATCAAATGGATAATGTGAGGAACTGGATTAGCCCCTGAAAGGACTTAATTTTAACCCTTAGGATATAGGAGGTTTTTTGTTTTCCTTTTTCTTCCATATCGTCTTTGAGCCATATATTTTTTTTTTCCGTCCACATACGGTACAGACCAAAAGTTTGGACACACCTTCTCATTCAAAGAGTTTTGTGTATTTTCATGACTATGAAAATTGTCGATTCACACTGAAGGCATCAAAACTATGAATTAACACATGTGGAATTATATACTTAACAAAAAAGTGTGAAACAACTGAAAATATGTCTTATATTCTAGGTTCTTCAAAGTAGCCACCTTTTGCTTTGATTACTGCTTTGCACACTCTTGGCATTCTCTTGATGAGCTTCAAGAGGTAGTCACCTGAAATGGTATTCCAACAGTTTTGAAGGAGTTCCCAGAGATGCTTAGCACTTGTTGGCCCTTTTGCCTTCACTCTGAGGTCCAGCTCATCCCAAACCATCTCAATTGGGTTCAGGTCTGGTGACTGTGGAGGCCAGGTCATCTGGCGTAGCACCCCATCACTCTCCTTCTTGGTCAAATAGCCCTTACACAGCCTGGAGGTGTGTTTGGGGTCTGTTGATAAATAAATGATGGTCCAACTAAACGCAAACCGGATGGAATAGCATGCCACTGCAAGATGCTGTGGTAGCCATGCTGGTTCAGTATGCCTTCAATTTTAAATAAATCCCCAACAGTGTCACCAGCAAAGCACCCCCACACCATCACACCTCCTCCTCCATGCTTCACGGTGGGAACCAGGCATGTAGAGTCTATCTGTTCACCTTTTCTGCGTCGCACAAAGACACAGTGGTTGGAACCAAAGATCTCAAATTTGGACTCATCAGACCAAAGCACAGATTTCCACTGGTCTAATGTCCATTCATTGTATTCTTTAGCCCAAACAAGTCTCTTCTGCTTGTTGCCTGTCCTTAGCAGTGGTTTCCTAGCAGCTATTTTACCATGAAGGCCTGCTGCACACAGTCTCCTCTTAACAGTTGTTGTAGAGATGTGTCTGCTGCTAGAACTCTGTGTGGCATTGACCTGGTCTCTAATCTGAGCTGCTGTTAACCTGAGAGCTGTGTGGTGGCTCATTTTTTGAGGGACGATCTGTAGTTTTTTTTAATACCATTTTGTAGCGTGTGAGAGAAGCAATAAAGTTTTTTTTTTATTCTATGGAAAAGGGGCGTGATTTAAATTTCTATATTATTTTTTTAATTTTTTAATATCATTTTTAAGTTTTTTTTAAAACTTTTTTTATTGTATTGTAGCTCATGTTTGAGGCAAAAAAACTATTTTTTTCTTAAATTCTGAACCATTATGGTTCTTACAGATCTATGATGAGAGGAGAATTGCTAATTTCTTATGTTGGCCTGCCACCTGCTGGTCAAAATAAAAATTGCAGCTTCAATACCCTGATACGAAGCCCGAAAGCGCGAGGGTTTTTGAGCTTTTAGATGCTGTGATCAAACTTGATCACGACAGCTAAAGGCTTTAATGACCGCGATCGGCCTTATTGCCAGTTATCGTTATTAGCCGTGAGTTTCTGCTGTTTAAAACAGTGGAGAGATGCTGGCCACGGTGCCCACTGCACACGTGAGTGTGCACCATGTTTACCCATTGCTGCAGTATCGTACATGTCCACGATGAACGCAGTATCTGAGGGGTTTAATGACAGGGCCAGCGCAATCACCGTTCCCCATCATTGCACCCACTACATACAAAGGAATGTGCTTCATGCTAAAGTCATTCATCGCAAATTGAACTTTTGTGAAATATGGCGAGGCAGCCAAATCAAATTTTTCATATCTTCGCTCATCTCTAACAAAAACTGTACAAATAACTTTGTTCCAGAGATAAAATATGCAGTTGGCCAAATTCAATTTCAGTCATTAACATATTGAAGAAATGGCAGCAGAAAGTATTTTTGTGATTGGCCCAAAATTGAAATTTATATATCCACATCTCCTTTTCAATGGGAAATAGGTGCTAAGTTTCAATCTTTTGCCAGCCCCTTAAAATCCACTTTCCCATGATACTATGTGTTGGCACATTAGGACACTAATTTTATTTTGAAAACATCTCTAAAAGATTTCAAGCTAATGACCAGCTAATCACTCTATGTCCAACATACAGATGTAGCAGGGTTAACACACTAACTCTTAACTCAAATTTCTTAACTCATCACGTTATCTTGAAACAAAAGCCATTGAAAAGCAATTGAAGGTGTTTGCATAACGCATTTAGTTTAGATAACGTGGGTTAACTGTACTACACCCACAAAAGGAGAAATGTGACATTGCATGTCACCTATTCACATAAGTGTACAACCATGTGATACATGGCCAGTCAGTATTTACAGCTGTATGGATAATCGATTACATACAAATTATCTAACAAGGCATAAAAAATTGACACACAGTACCTTAAAACATTCCTGAAAAATAGTTTTTTTTATTACATACAATAACTAATTCCATTTATTTCAAAATTTCTTTTAAAGTCCTATGTCACTTGCTATTTGGGAATCCAGTTTGTTGGTTATGTGATGATTGTCTATGGAGCAACTGCCTCAATTATTTCGTACGTATTTGCGGTATTGTCACAGTATTTAAAAAGGATTTCCTTCTTTACTTCAGGTAGGATTTTAATTTCTTTCTATATAATTTTCTAATACCAAATTTAGATTCTATTCTATTTAAATATGAATTAAGTCTATGATTAATATTACTAACAATAATAATCACGCACAAAGCCCACGGTTTTACCCCTCACCCACCTATGGCACAAGATTTTCCCATCAAATTTTACCTTAACTGTAAGACTGAATGTCATTTATCTAGCACAATGCTAATGTGGCATGCAATATATTAGACGTACAACACAACAGCTTCATAATAGAATCAACCAGCATAGGTACAGTAAGGGGCTATCTTAAACAAGGACTCCCAAGACATTGGACACTGGCCCACAAAAATTAGTCCTTTAGTATCAGAGTCACTCATAGTGATCATGTACCACCTTGCTCGTACAATCGTTTTGAAGTACTCAACGTAGAGAAACATTCTGGATGTACATAATTGTTTCTATTAATCCTTACAGTCTTAACGAGGTTGCAGAAACTATTTTATAGTAACTTTGCATGTTATTTATTATCTTATTATTCTATATCAATGTTCTATCAATTTTTATTCATACATGATTACACTGACATCTAGTGGCCCTTTCTAGATACTACACCATTTCTACTTTGTACCCGACAGTATAAGGCACAGACAATACACTAACCTCCCAGCAATATTTTTAACAATATTTTTAACTATTATGATAGTGTTCCATTGTTTTATTATTAGCATATTTATGTTTTTTTCTATCAGTTTTAAAGTCTGCTGCACCTATGTATACTAATTATTATTCATTTATTCACTTGCTCTTATTTGCATATTCCACCCCCTTGGAATACTGGTTTTTTAAACTGTGCTCATGTACCTTTTTGTATTATGTTTCTTGATCTGAAGAAGGACCGTTCCAGCCCTGAAACGCATAATCTGTGAAAACAATGAATGAATAAATAAAAGTTTTATAAACTTACCATCAAGCCTGGACCTTCCTGGTTGGGTATTATTGGAGGCACTGTGGGCATTTTAGTACTGTGGCCCAATTATTACTGGGGGCACAATAGCAGAAGGTCTAAAAGATGCCAAAACATCACAAATATATATATAAGCCCTAAATCTCGACGCATTTCCTTTATTTATTTGCAGGTTCATCAGGGGGTATATGTAAAGGGCAGATATTGGTTAAATGGTGAAACTAAATCAATACAAAACAGCAGAGACACAAATTGATATGTCAACCATGTGAACTCGGACTGTTATTTCTTATGAATAATAAATCATTGATACGACAATATGATTCTCAATAGAATGAGGCAATATATATGCAATGATGCACAGCGGCCCATTGAGGCCACATTGCTGACTACCTTTTTCTACCACATATTGTTTTATCATTTGACTATGCTGGTACATTTTATACTCCTGCTGTTTATGTATCTTTTCTTGGGGGTCATTTGTTGTCTTCCTTTTGATGCATTTATCCCATATATGCATTAATGGGGTAATTCCTTTGCTGTGCATCATTGCATATATATTGCCTCATTCTATTGAGAATCATATTGCCGTATCAATGATTTATTATTCATAAGAAATAACGGTCCGAGTCCATGTGGTTGACATATCAATTTGTGTGTTTGCTGTTTATTTATTGATTTAGTTTCATCATTTAACCAATATGTTCCCTTTACATATATCCCCTGATGAACCTGCAAATAGGGGAAACGCGTTGGGATTTAGGGCTTTAGGGCTACATATATTTGTGATGTTTTGGTTGTTGCGATTTAGGGCCAATCAGGGTTGACCAGGATTAGGTACAAGGACAGGGGCCATCTACCTTCCAGGTGTTCCTCTGGGCTGAGCTGAATATAAGGACCTACTAGGGTCTGTTTTTGACTATTGAATAACTCTGATATTTGGCCTTTATTATTCAGCAGTCTCATTGAATACATGTGTAGTGACCTAATTAGGCTGGTTTTATTGGTAAATAATAAAAGTGAAGTTTTAAAAGGTTTATACTCATCAATGAACTATTTAATTCCGCATAACCCTGCTTAAGAGACATTTCTGTTATGTTGATCTAAAAGATGCCACAATTTTGACTGGTAGCAAGGGTCTAACAATGTGGTTAGCCAGTAGTCTTCTCTCTGCTGAATCCTGACAATGCGGCTGTCACCACACGAACATCAGCGTGCATCTGGCCATTTGTGCATGGGGCTCGGAGGGCCTTCTTGCCTCCATCTCCACTGCCTACTACCATAGCCTGTCAAGGTTATCTACATCGTCACACTCCAGATCCTATTGCTCCTCCTCCTCTTATCCTGTAGTTTAGACAGAAAAACCACCTACTTGTGTATAGAATTCCTGGGCATTTATGTCCTCATCCTCCACAGGGCTCAGGTGGGTGTGAGATGTAGGTCCCTTCGCCAATCAGATTTATCAGCATTCCCTCCAGGACTTGAGGGAGTGGAATCACACCGTTCATCCCATAGTTCTGCTGACTGACAAATAAAGTGGCCTCCTCAAAGGGTCTGTGCAAATGGCAGTTACATCGAAGAGTAGACCTGTCTGTCTGCTGCATTAAGCAGTCATTGACTGCTTTGCTTGTACAGGCAGTCTAACATATAGAGTGTGGAATTTGAATGGGTGGAAACATCGCATATCAGGTGATGTTGAGGAACTGCATTCTGCCTTTTCAGCTCAAGTAGGGCATGTTTTGCATGGTAAAGTGGCTGAAGTGCATGGACGGTTTCCTGCCCAGTTTTAAAATGTCTTGCAGTTGGTTGGAAGATTTGAGGAAAAGGCTGACAATGAGATTGAAGATTTTGGCCATGAAGGGCGCATGTGTCAGCGCTCCTTGACACAGTGCAGACAAAATGCTTTTCAAATTATCAGTAACCGTGGTTTGCTATCTCCAAATGGCAAAGAGACAGCAAGTGTTTGATTTCTTTATTGATGACATGGAGCAGTTCCTCCTCAGTGTGGTTTAGTTCTCCCAAGCTGATCAGGTGCAGAACATATGATACCGCCTAACTTTGCCTAGGTGATATGCTGAAGGACCACTGCAAACTGTTCCTACATTGGAGGATTGCAGGGTGAGGAATAGATGGAGGATATTGACACAGAGATCCTAGCATTACAACGCAGAGGCAACATTGCCACCTGGCCAAGTTGCTGGTGTGCCTGGCCTGGAACTACATTCACTCAGTGGGTGAATGACCTATATTGTCCTTGACCATAGTTGCAACTCCATACGCAAGCGCTGGCATGAACTCTACCAGAAACAGAGATGCCCAAGGACTGGTCCACCTTCTTCTCAACGTATGTGTGCAGGGCTGGTACAGATTTTTTGGAACAGTAATGTCAGCTTGGGACTCTCCAACTTGTTTGGACACAAGCCATCAGTTCTCTGAAATGTACAGAATCAACTAAATGGAAACGGAGGGACTGTAGTACTAGCAACTTGGCCAGGTGCACGTTCAGCTTCTGCGCTGTTGGATGAGTGCACGCATACTGTTTTCTTTTAGCAATCTCCTCAGTGATTGATTACCATTGAAACAAGTGACAAGGAGTAGAAGGAGGAGGAGCATCAGGAGTTATAGACGATGTTGAAGTCAATGGGAAGAACAGCAGTTACCTTCTACTGATGTTGCAGAGCCCTGACTGCTGGAGAGGGTGTGCAGGCTGGTGGTTGCTGCATCAGGCTGTAATTCTAAATCGGAGGCACGGTTTTCCCACGCCACTTTATGGCGACCTTTGATGTGTTGACGAAGGGCCATCGTGTCAGCAAAAGCACCCTGCCCATAACTCACCTTGCCCAAATATCCTGCGGTGTACATTTCCCATGTTTGGCTGCAGATCTTCCATGGGCACACTACCACCCTGCTTTCTCATGGGCATGCTTCCACCCTCGTCCCTAATGATGACGATGCCCCTTTTCACCCAGCTCCCACGTGCGATCGACAACATTGTCATCTACATTGGTTTGTTCCTCACTAATGTCATCCTCACCTGTCTCTTGGGCACTTCCCCGACATCTTGCAACATGTGCTCCCACCCGACTGTAATCATGGGTAGCTGCATTCCTAAAGTCTGTACTGGCCTGTAACTGCTGACTGTAACTGCTGACTGTCCTCAAAAAGCTCATCCTTGCTAAAAAGCAGAGCAAAGCCGTCAGCATACCTTTCTTGGCTGGCAGAAGGAGAAGCAAAAGCAAGAGGCAGGTTCAGGACAGGTGATGGCACAGAGACAGTTCCTGGAGGAACCCACCGATTCCTGGCTGTGTGTATCAGTTGTCACCTGAGATGATGTTAAAGACCGAGTCAACCATTCCAGCATACCTCCCAACTTTTGAAAAGAAGGAAGAGGGACAATATGTGAGGTGCATGGCAAATATTTTTTTACACTAGGCCATGCCTCTAACTCCGCCCGGAATATAACTAAACACATAATCCCACCCAGCCCCCTCCACAGTAATATACCCAGATATACAGTACAGACCAAAAGTTTGGACACACCTTCTCATTCAAAGAGTTTTCTGTATTTTCATGACTATGAAAATTGTAGATTCACACTGAAGGCATCAAAACTTCTTCAAAGTAGCCACCTTTTGCTTTGATTACTGCTTTGATTACTGCTTTGCACACTCTTGGCATTCTCTTGATGAGCTTCAAGAGGTAGTCACCTGAAATGGTTTTCACTTCACAGGTGTGCCCTGTCAGGTTTAATAAGTGGGATTTCTTGCCTTATAAATGGGGTTGGGACCATGAGTTGCCATCCTACTAGTCCACACAAAACCTGTCCTATTTAGACAGGAGGACAAGTTAAAGAGCCGCGCCATGTTCCGGTCCCAGAAAGGCTCAACACCTGACTAAAATTAGGCTGCTGGATGAATGGTACAGATCAAGATCAAGAGACCTGTCTGCAAATATTGCTGTAAACATCGGCACACAGAATAAACATGCTGGCAGGTCGACTGGGCATCCCAGAGGCCAAGGACCACCTTTGGGAGGAAGAATACTAGGTCCCAAAGATTCAGATTGGATGCCTAACTGTGTTGTCTCCCTATCTGGAGTCATGATCCGCAGCAATGGGGCCCTGTTTACAGCCCTTATAGACACTAGGTCCCAAGTGACCACTATCTGTCAGGCTGAAACAGTGCTGGAGTAGACCACAGATTACTCAACCATGAATCCTGGCTAGACATAATTTCCAACAATAGAAAGCCCGTGTTGATGCACAGGTATTGGGAACCTACCTTGCATATTAGAGTGATCAAGCTCCCGCATCAAGGAGTCATTGATATCTGGGTGCAGGATAACCTACAGTTTGTCCTTTACATAAATGTGCTTCACAACTGCTACAGTGAAGCACTAGAAGCCTTGAAGAAATCTCTTCCAAAGGTACCCTAGACAATTCAGAGGGCTATTCACCATCAAGGTGTTATCTGGCCAACAGGGATTTGTCAATCAAAAAGGGGAATATGCAGTGCCTGGATTAAGAATCTACAGCTTTTCATGCTGCAACCTGGAGCAGAGATCTTGTTATTGTGCCATGCTTGCATAGGAATACAAGGGCAGGACTATCAGGCCTTAGTGGAGCCTATACATCTGGAGGACCATCCCCTTGTCCTTGCAGCCAGGGGCCTAATCACCGTGTCCCAAGGTAGAGTGCTTATACTTCTAGTCAACTTAAGTTACCAGCCAGAGGAGTTAAAGAAACACTACCCTGTTGCCCAGCTGCTTCAAGTCAATCTCCAAGACGTCCTAGAGACTCTTGCCGTTGTTGCTAAGCAGTCAGTTCAATCAACTAATCTGGCAACAGACTCTCCTAACCAACCATGGTGGACAGAGTCCATTTCAGAAGCATGGATCCGTCAGGATTTTCACATACCTCCTGCTGAGGCTGATTAATAGATCTGCCTTTGGTGACGTGCTCCATCATGCCATATCCATGGTCTGCCTGCCTACCATCATGTTCTGTACTGTATGGCTGCTGCCACCATCATGTCACTGCTGCTAATCCTCCTTCTGTTACTTCCATTATCCCTACAGCCACTTCTCACTAATGCTACCTCTAAACATCTGCATACACATCTACTACCTCACCTGTTCCATGCCGTGCTGCTACTTTTGTGACCATAGGCCATTTTCACCCTACCTTTTTACATCCACACTCTTTTAGAATAAGCAAATCTTTCTTCTGACATTAACGTGTGTATATTAGAGATGAGCGAATCATCCAAAATTCGCTTCGGCGAATAATCGACGAGTTTCTGACGTTCTTAATACGAATTTATTCGGTCGAATTTGCATTAAAAAATCATCGTTGTTTTGCGAACATTCCTACACAAATTAAGAACATACAGTCAGTGTTGTTAAAAGTACGCAATACATAAGCATTAGCGTACAAAGTGCGTATGAATCCTTAGCGTACTATTGACTCGCGGTTGTGTCATACACACAAGGCTAGGCCGTGGCGTACAGTCTTTAGAGGCAGTCCATATGAGGTAGAAAAGTAAGGTGCTAGCTATCCGGCTAAGTGCATAATTTACTAAAAAAAACACCGTACAATACAGTACATAATAGGACACATTGAAGTACCTGAAAAAGAATACGCACAATGGGCTAAAGTGCTTGAACGTTGCTGAACCTGTAAAAACATTATTGCTAAAATACAGCAAAGACATAATTATGCAAACATTTTAGTGCAATCAATTTCACATTTGCAAGCATAATAGGCTTAGATATACATTTGAGTCTATCCTCGTGGCTGCTTGGCATGATAAAACACTGGATCACAGTTGAAAATTCAATCGTAATCCACGTGAGGTAATTTTGTAATCCAAACATAAATAGCAGCAAATAGAGAACCCTCTTTGCAAAGGGGGCTCGCAAATAACCTGAGAAGGGGGGGGGAAATGAAAATAGGTGCGCTTAGGGGCAACTGGGAATTTTCTGCAGAATGGGGGGGGGGTCATGACAAGCCATGTCCATCTGAGTGAGAGTCAAACAGGGGGCAATACAAACTAAACAAAAACAAGTGCCAACTAGCTCTCACCCGTCAGGTGCAGTCCATGTTGTGGCTCCCATAGGTCCTCCAGAGGTGTCCTTTAAATCACTCAGCCAGTAGAATGGTTCCTCAGATGAGGGACCTGAAGTCCTCCTTTCTGGAACTGCTACTGAATGACAACAGAGGATGCTCCTGCCTCCTGTAGGCCAAGCTGGCTGCCGTGGTGGAGCTCTGGTCACACTGGTGAGTGCTGCAGCCACTTGCGCCTTCACTTTTCCGGATTCTCCTGCCGGGACAGCAGGGGTAAGGACTTCTGGCTGCAGCGGTTCAGGCAAGGTTGCACCCAGGGAAGAAGCGCCAGCTCCCCTGGCTGCTGCTGACTTCATTTTCCTGGGGAGTTGGTACTGGTGGATTATCGTGGACTGGAAAGCAAACGATGATGTCGTCAGCTGACCCAGCTGAAAGGACTGTAATGGTGGTGGTGGTGGCAGTCCAGGGATCAGAGGCTCTGGCTGTGGCTTCTCCCTGAAACAGACAGTGCCATCTGGTGACTCCTGTAGGCAGTGCACGCGTCCTTCGCCTGGTGGTTCCTCCGGCCAAACTTCTGGTGGTGATGTAGGGACCAGGGGCTTAGATAATAGGGTAACCCCGGTAGCAAAGGGGCCTTTCAGGGATGCCATGGGGGTATATTCCACCTGATCCCCCACGTACAGGCTGTGACGGGGTTGGGGCAGGTACGGTCGATTCACTGACCTGCGGCCCCCCAAAGTTCTCCTTACCGTCCTCATCATCTGCCAGGAAGCCAGAGCCTTGCTCCACTGAAAACCATAGGATGGTTCCCTTACGCCGCTCCAGTGTAGGGTCTCCCGGCCTCGGATGGTCCAGTACTTGGATGACCCAGTCCTCCACCGCATTATTGTAGTCCCATAGAGTCTGGACATGGGCCGTCACTGATGCTGGCACAACGGGATTCTGCCGTATGTAAGGTGTTGTATTTGCTCTCCTCCTGGGCCGCGAAGTGGATGCTCCAGACGCCTCCGCCGCACAAGCTGGCAAGGCGAATATCGAGTCAGGAGTTGGTGAGACTGTCTTGCACAATTGTGAAGCTCTGGAACGGTTGGTGATTCGGGGTACTCGTTAACAAAGACCATTTCCCTCCACTTTGGTCGCAGTTGGTTCGCCATGCTGTGGTATCTTTTTCACCGCTGGCTTGAACTGGAGAGGAGGGCGGAGTAATGAGGGAGGAGTTTTCACTCTTCATATGTGCAAATAGTTAGTTCCTGGTGGGCCGGGCTGGTTTTTCCCGCTTCTGAGGGGGGTGTATCTTCACTTTCCCGCTATTGAGGGGGCGTATTGTCATTTTCCGTACGTAGCGTTCAAAATTTTAAGAACATTTACGAATGAAAAATCCAGATTCGCTTCGGAATAGGAAAAATGGAGGATGCGATACAAATCTACGAAGCGGCTAATAGATTCACTCATCTCTAGTGTATATAAACATTAGCAGGGATCTTTCCTTGTTGAAGGGTAATTTTTGGATGATTGGTCCCAGCAAGACAGTTTTTTTTCCATAACACTGTGTGCTTAAAGAGGACCTTTCACCACTCCTGACATGCCTGTTTTAATAACTCCATGCATTCCCCACGTACTAACAATTCTGGAACATCTATTCTTATGTCTGTATGTTGTGCCATTCCTTTATTATTTGCACTAGAAGTTATGAATGAATTGCTATTTGTCTTCAGTAGGGGAACAGAGGGGAAGTAACCAGTTGGGGGGGTGTATCTGCACAGTCTGAACATGACAGCACTGATTGGCTAGAGTCAGTCTGTACAGTGACACACCCCCAACTGGTTACCTCCCCTCTGTTCCTTTACTGAAGGCAAATAGCAATTCATTCATAACTACTAGTGCAAATAATAAAGGAATGGCACAACATATAGACATAAGAATAGATGTTCCAGAATTGTTAGTACATGGGGAATGCATGGAGCTATTAAAACAGGCATGTCAGGAGTGGTGAAAGGTCCTCTTTAAACATCATCATCCCCTGATAAAGGACAATTTTTGGAAGCTTTCTAATATGAAAAAGCATGACACATGCAACTGTGCAGTGTGTTTTTAAACAGGCTCTTTGTTAACACCGTCAACCATAACTATACATATCCATGTCACTCTGACATTATTTGCTATTGCTGTCAATTGCATTCAAGAGCTTAAAATGGAGGAGCGAGGAGAGAAAGAACTAAACTTTGTAAAAAATAAACATCTTTTCATAAAACATTTTAGTCCTAGGAGACTAGAGGGTGTTATACTACAATTTTTAGGCCAATTGGTAGGAACCAAATTAAAAAAAAAAATACTGAGTTGGACACAAAGCGAATCTCAAGAAGTCCACTCATCTCTAGAACAAACCCTTTTGCAGTTACCCTGTTCTAGTGTACTGCACAGCCAATAAGCAGTGATTTTCCAGTTGAGTAATATTTATCTTCTAATTTTAGCACATCCAATGCCTTCTCTGAGATGTTTACATGTCCTGGACAACACACATTTTTTTCAATGAATTACCATTTGTTGCTTCCTTTCTACAGCTATGCTTATAAACATCAGCTGCATTGCAGCACTGTTTATATGGAGGCCAGATCATTATCAGCTTGGAGTGTTTTTTGTATTTCCTGGACTCTGGGGTATAGCAGATGCTGTTTGGCAAACATTATTGAATGGTAGGTATTACATAAACCTTGCTATGCATGTACAAAGCATATTGCTTATGTTAAAAAAATAGTTGCAATTTCATTCTTACTAAGATTTTCAGTGTCAATGAAATGCGGTGAATGGACATATTCTGGTGAATGGTGCATTCATATAGCTGTGTGGGGTCTGTGAAATGTGGTCCATGTGAGCCTAACTCACTGCATCATAGTGATCTATGATTCTGTGGATTCCAGGCCAACAGTGGGTCTATTGTCTCATACTCAAATGATGCTCTGAGAATGGGGCAATAGACCACAGTTGGGTTAGAACTCACAGCATCATAGATCCCTATGATGCATGGAGTTCAGATCACATGAACTGCAGCTGGTCTGGGATATGTGGCCGTCATATGGACCACACTTCACAGACTGCACATGGACAATGTGAAGACTGTGCAAAGCTTAAACAAAGTAACTTAAACTAATACTTTTTATAACCTTACAGAATTCTGAGTAGGTTTGCTAAATAGTTAAAATATATGCACTTCATAGTATGGACACAGAATTAAATAGCTTACTCCGTGGATATAATGTAAATCACAGTTGACATCAAAACACAGAGGGAGAGATTTATCAAAACTGGGGCGAAGGAAATGTGATTTAATTGCCCATAGCAACCAATCAGATTCCACCATTTTCATTTTTCAGAGCTCCTTTGTAAAATGAAAGGATAAATCTGATCGGTTGCTAGAGGCAACTAATTCAGTTTTACTTTGTACCCGTTCTTGGTTAGAAAATATGGATGTATCAACCGTTTGTTCACATTAGATGCATGACAATGAAAATGAATAATGCAAATAAAAACATATTGAGAAAAAGCTCAGTTGCCACTACACATACAGAGCCTTGAAAATGTATTCATACCACTTGAACTTTTCCATATTTTTTCCACATTAAACCCACAAACTTAAATGTATTTTATTGGGATTTTATGTGATAGACCAAAACAAAGTAGCAAGTACTGTATGTGTGAAGTGAAAAGAAAATAATACATGGTTTGCAATTACATCTACTGTACAAGACTTTTGAGATATGTCTCTCCCAGCTTTGCATATCTAGGGGCTGACATTTTTGTGCATTCTTCTTTGCTACATAGCTCAAACTCAAGTCAGATTGGATGGAAAGCATTTGGGAACAGCAATTTTCAAGGCTTCTTTAGCCTTGAATAGGTGTTATGTCTAGACTTTGACTGAGCTGTGGTGATAGAGGGATCCAGATATCAAAATTATTGTTAGGAGTAGGCAACCGCTTCCTTTAAATTCCTGTAATAGGTCATGATCTCATCCCTGTTCTTTCCAGATACAGGCCTGGAGATTGTAGTAATAAAATCAGTAAGGCTACTTTCACACCAGCATTTTTGCTGGATCCGTCATGGTTCAGCAAAAATGCTTCCGTCATGATAATACAACTGTGTGCATCCGTTCTGAACGGATTCGATTGTATTATCTTTTAAATAGCCAAGACGGATCTGTCATGAACTCCATTGAAAGTCAATGGGGGACGGATCCGTTTTCTATTGTGTCTGAGAAAACGGATCCGTCCCCATTGACTTACATTGTCATGATGGATCAGTTAGGATCAGATCTTCATGTGGACACCAAAACGCAGCAAGCAGCGTTTTAGTGTCCGCCTCCAAAATGGAATGCTGACTGAACTGAAGCAAACTGATGCATTCTGAACGGATCCTTTTCCATTCAGAATGCATTAGGACAAAACTGATCAGTTTTGGACCGTTTATGAGAACCTGTGACAGATCTCACAAACAGATCCTGACAACACAAGTGTGAAAGTAGCCTAAGATGGAACAACTTCACTGAGATCAGAGACCCCTATCATAAAATGTGAAGATGTCATATGCAAGCTTTATACAAACCAGAACCGTTAGAGGGTCAGGAAAAGGCTAGTGTCCTTTCCTGTCAAGGTCACACATGAAACCCATATCTTGCAATATACATCAAAGAAATGTGTGGCCTAATCCATATTTGAGCCATATTCTTCCTCCTGAGAACTCAGGCCATGTATATACTTTCATGGTATCAAAATCAAATTGATCCCAGTCCAGGATCAGGGAGCAATTAGATAACTCCAGCCATCCGATTCCTGCCATTACTTCCACCATGCTTGGTACACACGTGTGTGGGACATTCGGATGGAGTGGATGGCGATAATATGAAATTGCTAGGATGAATACCTAAAAATATATTTCAATACAAAGATTTTTAAGCAGACTTGGTTTCCAGCAAGTGGTCATAAAAACTGTCATAAAAGATCATTACCATGCTCTTACATCACTGGTGGTGGTGGAGGGGGTGTTATGGGGGGACCTACCGACCCTTTTTAACACATGCATGGAGAAAAGCAAACTGTCATTTCTTTGGGGATCACTAGCTTGATGGACTGACCAATATTTCTGCTTCCCCAGGCAACCGGACTTAACCGTTGCTGTTTTTATCCCTTTTATTTTACAAACTGTTATTTTGCACTGTACATATGTCTGTATATTTTGTTATATTTTCTATGATAACCCCATTGTTTGTACTCACTGTCCTTTTTTTTAATATTAAAACTTCACTTTAATAAGAGCTTTCTTGTAACTTCTAACGATTCCATGACCTTAGTTGAAGCGTTAGCTATATTTTTTTAGTAACCTGTGAATGCTATCAGTTGTATAGTGTACTTAGGTGTTATTAAATGCAATGTGTCTTGTCAGCCTGATACAGGGGCGGATTGGGAAGTTAAAGTGGCTCTGGAAAAAATACTAAAAGTGGCCCCATTTTGTAGTTGGGTGCAAACTGATGGAAGACCGGGCCAGCAATACCATATTGTGGCACATTATACCGCCTCAACAGAGCCAACTACTACAGTCCATCTCAAAATACTGCCGCCAGCAGCACATAATACATCCCCAAAAACTTCCACTGGCCATCCGTGAGGAGGGCTCAGGTGGCCCCTTAACATCGGCCCACCGGGAAATTTCCCTGTAAGCTCTATGGCCAATCCGCCCTTGGACTGATAAGATGAGTGGTAGCAGCTAAGATTGATTACTTTCAGATGACGGAGTGCTGACAAAAGGAGGTCCAGCGTGACCCTACAGGCTCCCATCCTGAATCTATGTCCTGGATCCTGGGCCATTCTAACACATGAATATGCTTTGATCTAAACTATTCAATTGTCCCTCTGGCTGTAGGTTTAGGATTGTTATCCTGCTCGAAAGTGAACCTCCCCCCTAGTCTCAAGTATTTTTCAGCCTCTACCAGGTTTTCCTTCAGGATTTCCCTGTAATTAGATCCATCCATCTTCCATCAACTATGACCAGCTTCCCTGTCCCTGCTGAAAAAAAAAATGTGTTGAGGGTGATGTGCAGTGTTATTTTTCTGCCACATATAGCATTTTGCATTAAGGCCAAAATGTTCAACTTTGTTCTCATCTGACCAGAGCACCTTTTTCCACATGTTTGCTGTGTGCCTTACATAGCTTATGGCAAACAGGACTTTTTATGGCTTCCTTTCAAAAATGGCTTTCTTCTTGCCACTCTTCCAGAAAGGCCAGATTTGTGGCGTACACGAGTAATAGTTGTCTTGTGGACAGATTCTTCTGAGCTGTGGATCTCTGCTGCTCCTCCAGAGTGATCAAGGACATGTTGGCCACTTCTCTAAGTAGTGCTCTCCTTGCCTGGGCTGTCAGTTTAGGTGGATGGCCATGTCTTGGTTGGTTTGCAGTTGTGTCATACTCCTTCCATTTTTGGATGATGGTTTGAACAGTGGTCTGTAAGATGTTCAGAGCTTGGGATATTGTTTTATAACTAGAGATGAGCGAACATGCTCGTCCAAGCTTGGTGCTCGTTCAAGCATTAGTGTATTCGCATATGCTTGCTACTCAGACGAGCATATCGCGATCCTCGAGGAAATGGCAACTTCCTCTTCCTGCATGTTAACCGCCTTTTTTCAGCCAATCAACATGCAGGAGAGTCTTTGGTACCTCCTAGCATCACGTGGGGCCCCTACAAGTCGATAGCAGGGATTGGCTGGCCAGATCAGATGACCTGGGAATATAAGAATCTGGTCCCGCGCTGCTCGCGTCATACGCCGTCTGCATGAGATTAGGGATAGAGCTGCTGTCTGTCAGGGAGAGTGTTAGGGCCTGAATTTAGAAGTTGGTTAGGCAGGAATCACCCACAAAGAACCCAACAGCCCTTCTAAGGGCTACAAGCACCTTTTTTTTGGTCTCCTCCAGGCTGCTGGCTGGGA